>PVKE010022202.1:0-25788 GCA_004027555.1 Craseonycteris thonglongyai
ACTAGCCGCATGTATTGCAGACCTTGTTCAGGGGAAAGCAGAAGAACTAGAGTTAGAAATTTTGAACCTTAAGAACGATATTTTGCTAAAATCCTTAATATCAGAGGACTTATGGAACATAGTCGACAAAGAAAGGTTCCCATTTTTAAAAAAAGCGGCATATAAAATCAAATCGTTTTTCGGGTCAACGTGTTTATGCAAATCTTTGTTTTCAAACATGAATTTAATAAAATCATGATATAGATCTCGACTTACCGATGAGCATCTTAATAATTGTTTGCTAACAGGGTTGTCGTCATACTCTCCTAATTACGAGGCACTGGCCAATGAAATGCAATGCCAAAGATCACACTGACAGATTGGTTTTTTTTATATTTTCTTTTATGTTTTTTTAAATGATTTTATTATACGTGTTTTTTATTTACTTTGTATATATGTTTCTTTGTGTGTATATAATTTGTACAATAAATTTATTATTTTAAAATTATTTTTATTATTTTTTATTCTTGTTCAATAACAAATATCCTTAGAAATAGCTGGTGCCCGCCGCCCTACTGATATTTTAGAATGTGCCCTAGGGTATAAAAATGTTGGGAACCCCTGGTGTAGGGGATATAGTCAATGGTATCGTAATAGCTATATATGGTGTTAGATGCGTAGCTGACTTGTTGGGGTTATCATTTTGTGAGTTGTGTAACTGTCTAATCACTATGTTGCTTTGTACACCTGAAACTAATAGTAAAAAAAAATATTTTTTTAAAACAACAGGTTTGCTAGAACTGCAGACTAAAAACTATACATTGAGAAGAGAAGATGTAAAAGACCTAGATAAAAGATACAGCACACTCATGGATGAGAATACTCAATATTGTTAAGTCGTGAATTCATCACAACTTGATCTGTAGGTTCAATGCAATCCTACTCAAAATCCCTGGAAGCATTTTATAGGAACACCAACCTAATTCTGAAATATATATACAAACGCAAAGGGACTAAAATAGGCAAAATTATTTTGATAAATTAGACAAAATAAGAGGATTTACACTTTAGTGATTAAATTCACATGGTATTAATACAAATATAGACATGCAAAAACATGGAATAAAACAGTTTTACTCATATATAACCACATGACTTGCAACAAAAGCACCAGGGAAGCCAACAGGGGGAGTATAATATTTCAGATCCATATGCAAAAAAAAATGAACCTTAACACTTATATCATATACAAGAATTAGTTCCAAATGAACCTAGTAATACTTCTAGAGTAAAATATAGGAGAAAATACTTCTGGCCTTGAGTTACACAAATATTTCTGAGGTAAACCCCCCCTCCCTCCCAAATCTGTACACACATACACAAATTATATTATAAAAGAAAAATAAATAAATTTGACTTTATAAGAATTAAAAACTGCTGTCATTTGGAAGATATTAAGAAAAGGAAAATGCAAACCACAGATAAAAGGGATATATTTGTAAAATATATAACTGAGAACAGACTTTGAATCTAGACCATATAAAGATCTCTTAAGACTTAATAAGAGAACAAGCAATAAAGTAAAAACATAAATAAATGAAAAGCCAATAACTTTGAAAAACAAAGGGCATAAAACAATTGATGTTGAAGAATTTAGTTAATGCTTATAGAATTATTTTTATAACTAAAAAGTATTAAAATGCACAGACTTGATAGTTTTTTGCTTATTTTATAAAATGAGAGGAAGCCAGAATGTCTCAGTGGTTAAGCACTCATTCTGCAGCCCCGGAGTCCAAATATCAAGTCCTGGCCCCAGCCCATGTGGACCCATATGATGAACTGGGACGTGCTTCCCATGTGGGAGGCCCCCGATTCGGTTCTCACCAGGGGAAGCTTCCCATGTGTGGGAGGCCCCTGGTTCAGCCCCCAACTCACAGGGACATGCTTCCCATGTGGGAGGCTCCTGCCCACCTGTGTGGAACAAAACCATGTCGAAAACTGATAACATACAACTATGGAGACTGCTCTAGGTTCACCCCTTCTCTCTGCCTCTCCCTCTCCCTCTCTCTCTCTCGCTCTCTCTCTCTCTCTGTCTCTCTCTCTCTGTCTCTCTCTCTGTGTATCTTTGTCTCTCTCTGTATCAAAAACAATAAAATTAATCTTCAATAAATAAATAAATAAATAATGAAAATTTGATGAACAAACAGACGAAATACCTGCATCATGAATTAAAAGTTGCTTATCCAAATATGATCCACAAAACTTTTTCTTAGTTTGTTTTTGCTATGAAATAAAAGCACAGGGTAGTTTTAAACAATAAAATATAAAAACTAGATAATCTCTTATGAGTGTTATTGTCTGATCACTAAATATAAGAGTATTGAATGTACCTAGGCTTTTAAAAAGAGTTTTGTTTTAAAAGGATTTTGAGTTTGTCTATAGTTAAATTTTTATTCACAAAATTCTACTGAAAGTACCTATTACATATAAACATTATTTAGTCACTGGAAATGCAGGGTTGAATAAATCACACTACCTACCTCCCCATTTCTATTTCTTGCATTTTTTTTAAATTAATTTTATTGTTTGAGAGAGAGAGAGAGAGAGAGAGAGAGAGAGAGAGAGAAGTGGGAAGGGCCTAGAGCAGTCTCCATAGTTGTATATCATTAGTTATGACATGGTTTCATTCCATACAAGTGGATGTGGAGCTGTGTGCAGCAGGAATCAAATCGGGGGCCTCCCATATTGGAGGCAAGAACCTTTGCCACCATGCCATCCCAGCAATTACCAGTTGTGCTACAGTTCAACATATGGGGTTTGCATTAGCTGGGGCCAGGATTCAACTCCTGGACCCAACCATTGCAAGGCAAGTGCTCAACCTGCTGAACTATCCCAGCACCCCTCTACTTTTTCTAAAGAAGCATGTAGAAAGGTTGTGTCCAAAGAAGAGGTCTTCATTTATGTGTGGCCAAACAGAACTTAAACGGAGGATTTATTTAGGGATGACTCATTTACTTCTACAAATAATGCTATTCAGAGAATATTGTATATCTACATCTATCAGGTATCTATTATAGTCAGTTTTTTCTGAAATACAATTTATATACAGTAAAAGTCACCTATTTTAAGCAGAAAATTTTGACTTTTGAACTGTTACATCCTTATAATCATCACAATTAAGATACAGAACACTTTCAAAATTTCCATCATGTACTTTTGTAGCTAATCTCCAACTCCACCTCTTGGTTCCTGGTAACTAACAATCACCTTTCTGTCAATTTAAGTTAGCTTTTCCTAGATTTTCATAAAACTGAAATCATGGGAAGCTGGGATGGCTCAGTGGGTTAAGCGCTCACTTTGCAGCCCTGGGGACCGAGGATCGAATCTCAGCCCCAGCCCGTGTGAACCCACATGCTGAACTGGGGAGTGCCCCAGTTCAGTTCTCACCGGGGCAAGACCCTGGCCCAGTTCCTGCCCTGTGCAGCCCACACCCACCTATGGAATAAAACTATGTGGAAAAACCTATAATGTGCAACTATGGAGACTGTTCTGGGCCATCCCCTTTCTCTCTATCTCTGTCTCTGTATCTCTCTCTCTCTATCAAAAACAATAAAAAAATAAATAAAAAAAAATCTTTAAAAAAACTGAAATCATGCAGTGTGCATTCTATTATGACCATACTTGTTTTAAGATATGTTTATGTTGTTGCATATATTAGTAGTCCATTTCCTTGTAATTGCTGATTTAGGTTGTTACAGTTTGGGGTTACTATGAGTAAAACTAGTACATTCATTTACATACAAGTCCTTTGTAGACATATGTCCTTCATTCTCTTGGGTAAATATGTAGAAGTGAAATTTCCTTATAATTTGATAAATATATATGTTCAACTTTGTAAGTAACCGCTAAACTATTTTAAAAGTTGGATGTACCATTTTGCATTACCATCAACAATGTATGATAATTTCAGCTGCTTTACAATCTTATCAATCCATGACATTGTCAGTCATTTTAATTTAATAAGCCAGTCTTGTGAGGATAAAATTGATAATTGTGGTTTTAACTTTCACTAGCTTAAAGTTTATTTATTTTATTAATTTTTTGACAGAGAGAGAGAGAGAGAGAGAGAGAGAGAGAGAGATACAGAGACAGTACTGAACTGGGGGAACTCCCCAGTTCAGCATATGGTTCTGCACGAACCGGTGCCAGGATTCGATCCTTGGTCCCCGGTGCTGCAAAGTGAGCACTTAACCCACTGAGCCACCCTGGCTTCCCCATTCACTAGCTTAAAAACTAATGATTACCATATTTTCACATGCTTATTTGTCATCTGTCTATATTCTTTGATTATGTGTTTGGCAAAATTATTGGCTTTGTATTTATTTATAGAGAATTAACTTATTTTTCTGGAGAATTTTATTCAAGATACCAATTATTTAAAAAATATAAAAAAATAACTTACTGCTTACAAAACTAAATATATCGCTAAAATAAGACATGAAAATTAGCCAGGAGTTTTAAAAAGATATTTTATAAACCAAATAGATGAAAACTTGACATTAAATTTTAAAGTAACTGAACAACTTTAAAATGAATTTGCAAAATAAGTAGTATACTTACAATTTGTTGCCATTTGAAATTGAGAATAAAGTGCTTGAGTAACTGAATTCCAAAATGTGTATAAAATTTCAGATTGTCCATCCTGTGATCCAAAAGATAGATGTAACCATTAATTTTTTTTAATATTTATTTTTATTTTTGACAGAGAGAAAGAGAGATACAGAGACAGAGAGAAGGTGGAGTGCCCAGAACAGTCTCCATAGTTGCACATCATTGGTTTTTCCACATAGTTTTTATTCCACAGGTGGGTGTGGGGCTGCACAGGGCAGGAACTGGGCCTGGGTCTTATCTCAGTGAAAACTGAATTGGGGGCACCCCCACCCTTCCAGTTCAGCATATGGGTCTGCACAGGCCAGGGTTGGGACTCGATCCTCAGTCCCCAGGGCTGCAAAGTGAGCACTTAACCCACTGAGCCATCCTAGCTTCCCCATATCCATTAATTTTTAAAAATTCTAATCAATAAGATACAAAATAAAATTTACTTAAATGAAATTTTCTAAGACAACTATCTATCAAATAATCAAATTATTAAGTAACCAACTCAATCATGTCTCCTACTGAAGTAATAAGTCATCATTCTGCTCAGCTACTTACTAGCTGAGAGAGCTTATGCAAGTAGCTTAATCATTCTGTGCCTCCTTTCCAAATGTAAAATTGATTTATGAGGATTTAAGAAGGCTATAAAGGTAAAGTCTTGGGACAGTTCCTGACATATTATAAACCCCCAGTGAATGTTAGTTATTATTACAATTACTATATCATCATCCTTTCACATACAGAAGGCAATTTCTGTGACCATAATAAAAGGAGGAACAAAGTATGCTTAGACTAAGAATGACCACCAAGCTGTAATACAATTACAAAAGAGAACTGCCCAAAGTCATAAGAATTACCACTAATTAGCACAGTATTTTTACATTCAACTTTAGATACATGTTTTAGAAAGTAATTACTAAAAAAGTTAATATTAATTCAAGTATCATTTACTAAAACAAGACAAAGTACTTTAATACTGTTATAACAGAATCACACTTCTAGAAATTTTACTAAGTGCTTTTAAGGTACTTTTACATACATGTACAATATCAAATTGTCAATATCCTATTTTTAAAGTACAAAAACAATAATTTCATATGATTCACCCTAATAATATGAATAAAACTTGTCTAATGTTCAAATATGACTACTGTCATAAAAAAAGAATTAAGAAATTCAGGGGAAGCCGGGATGGCTCAGTGGGTTAAGTGCTCACTTTGCAGCACCGGGGACTGAGGATCGAATCCTGGCCCTGGCCCGTGCGGACCCATGTGCTGAACTGGGGAAATGCCCCCAGTTCAGTTCTCTCTCTGTCTCTCTCGCTCGTTCTCTCTCTCTCTCTCTCTCTCTCTCTCTCTCTCTCTCTGTCCAAAAAAGAAAAAAAGAAATTCATTAACTCTGTTTTAGTTTTGCACCTGTAACAAAATAAATTCTAATTTTTGAGGTTATAAATAAAGAAAATGACCAACAAAAAATACTGATGTCTCTTTTATTCATATCCACACTTCTATTTACATTTTAGTTTGTTTCTTTTTAAAAATATGTCTTTTGGGGGGATGTGGGAGTGAGCACCGGATGTATGGTGATGGAAGGGAAGCTGATTCTGGGTGGTGGGCACATGGTGCGATGAATGAATGATGTGATGAGGACTTGTACATCTGGAAACTATCTAATTGTTACCAACCAATGTCATCCCATTAAATTTAACAATAAAAAAATATGTCTTTTGCTTTAAATTGTGGTGATTGTATACTATAACAAAGGCAAATCAAATATTGATAATTGTTAATATGCAATATTCAGGAAATAGATCCAGATCCTCAATTTTTATACAATATGTGTATTGTATATCATGCACCTTAAAGTATATGTTTTTCATCATATTAAAGAACTATTGTAATACACCAACCACACTGACAGAATGAAGGACAAAAAAGATGATCATCTCAATTGATGCACAAAAAGGCATTTTATAAAATTTAATACCATTTCATGGTAAAAAACACGTTCAACCAGTGAGGATAGAAGAAAATTACTGCAACATAATAAAAGCTTTATATGAAAAGTCCACAGCTAACATCATAATGAAAAACAAAACAAGAAAGAAAGCTTTCCCCTTAAGATGTGGAAAATTTGATGACTATATATATTTCTACACACACACACACACACACACACACACACCCCAAAAAGAAAATGGGTCAATCTTACTTAAGAATTGTATACAAAATTCTCAGATATAAAAGCAAATTGATTTTCAATAGTGCATTAAAATATTTGAATTATCTACCTATATAAGATTTATTTATGTCAGTATTGTAATTATCATTTAATGTTAGAAAATGTATTAATACAATAGCCCAGTATCTCCAGTACAGAAATCTATAGTTGAGTAAATAAAAGGCAATTAGTTCCCTTTAATTAAATTAACAAGATACTACTTAGTCTTCATTTTTATATTCAGAGAAAACAATACATAAAATGATTCTTCTCTTCCAATAGTGGTAAAAAAAATTTTTACAATCTTGACCATTTTAAAGGGTGCAGAAATGTTAACTATATGCTTGATGTGCAACAGATCTCTAGGATATTTTCATCTTGCAAAACTGAAACTCTATAGTCAGACCTCCTTATTCATGGGTTCTGCCTCTAAAGAGTCAATCAACTGCTGATTCAAAATATTGAGGAGGAGGAGTTACATTGCTGCTTACGTGTATCATGTAGTTAAGCCTACAATGGTTATGGCTGTACTGAAAATGTATGTTCCTTTTTCATTATTCCCTAAACCACACATACCATGTAATAAGTATTTATATAGCATTTACATTGTATTAGGTATTGTAAGTAATATAATAAGTAATATAAGTGATCTAGAGATGATTTAAAGTATATGAGAGGGAGGATGTGCATATTTTATGAGCAAATATTACATCATTTCATATAAGAGACTTGGGCATCTGTGGATTTTGGTAAGGATGTATATGTGTGTCCTAGAACCAATTCTCCTCAGATACTGAGGAACAACTATACCTATTGAACAACTCCCCTTTTCTTCCTCCCCTAGCCCCTGACTACCATTTATCTACTGTTTCTAAGAATAACTATAGATACCTTATTTAACTGGAACCATAAAATATTTGTCTTACAGTGATTGGCTTATTTCAGTTAGCATAATGTCCTCAAGTTTCACCCATATGATAGATTTCATTCTTTTTTAAGAATTTGTATATATACATCATTTTCTATAACCATTCATGTACTGACGGTCACCAGGATTACTTTTAGTTCTTGGCTAGTATGAATAAACATACCTACCAAATAAACATGGGTAGGCAAGTATCTCTTCAAGATCTTTTTTTTTTTTCTATGTTTTATTTTATTTATTTATTTTTTAACTGAACTGGGGGCCTCACCGCATTCAGGAAGCACACCCCAGTTCAGCATGTGGGTCCGCCTGGGCCAGGGCCGGGATTCGATCCTCGGGGCTTCAAAGCGAGCGCTTAACCCGCTGAGCCAACCTGGCTTTCCCATCTCTTCAAGATCTTGTTTTCAATTTTTTTGGATTCATTCTCCAGAAGTGAGATTGCTGAATCATATGGTAGTTCTATTTATAACTTTTTAATCTTTCTCTTTGAAGATTTATTTTGTGATTAAATGTCTAGCTTTCTGTTATGAGAACACAATTTCATTTTGCCCCAAATTAAACTAATTAACCCTTCCACAAAAAAAAAAAAAAAAAAAGATTTATTTTGTTTTTGACAGAGACAGGCAGAGAGAATGAGAAGGGCCAGAGCAGTCTCCACTAGTTGTACATCATCAGTTTTCAACATGGTTTTGTTCCACACAGGTGGGTAGGGGCTTTGTGCAGGGCAAGAACTGGGCTGTGGGCCTCCTGCACACATGGGCCTTCATGGGCTGGGGCAGGAATTTGATTCTCAGTCGTTAAGCAATCCCAGCTTACCCTATTTTTAATTTTTTGAGGAACCTCCACGCTGTTTTACTTAGGAACTGCTCCATTTTATATTCCTATTAATAGTGTACATGGGTTCCAATTTCTCTATATTTTCACCAATACTTGCTGTTCTGTTTTTTTTGTTGTTGTTTTTTTGGTGTTTTTTTCTAGTAGTCATCCTAATGAGTACAAAGTGATATCTCATTATTTTGATTTGCATTTCATATACTTGCTAGTCATTTTTATGCCTTCTTTGTAGAAATAACTATTTAAGTCCTTTATACATTTTTTTTACAGAATTCTTTATTTTTTTGTTGTTGTTGAGTTGTAGGAGTTCTTTATACATTCTAGACACCAACCCTTTATAATATTGGCTTGTAAGCATTTTCTCACATTCTGTAGGTTGCCATCTCATTCCATTCTGTTGACTGCTTCGTCACACAGAAGTTTTAGAGTTTGATGTGGTCCCAATTCTCTATTTTTGTTTGTTTGTTTGTTTGTTTGGTTTTGTTTTGAGATTTATTTTATTGTTTGACAGACAGAGAGCGAGAGAGAGACAGAAGGGGGAGGCCCAGAGCAGTCCCCATAGCCATACATCATTAGTTTCAACACAGTTTCATGCCACACAGGCAGATGAAGGGCTGTGCAGGGCAGGAACTGAACCAAGAGCCTCCCACCAGGTAAACATGCCCCCAGTTCAGCACATGGGTCCTTACAGGTCAGGGCCAGAACTGGATCCCTGGACCCCACAGCTGCAAGGCAGGGGCTCAACCCACTGAGCCATCCGGCATCCCTCAATTCTCTAGTTTTGATCTTGTTAACTGTGATTTTGGTGTCATATCCATGAAAGGACTGCAAAATCCAATGTTACAAAGCTTTTCCTCTATATTATCTTCCAGGAGTTTTATAAATTTAGCTCTTACCTTTTGGGCTTTAATTTATTTTGAATTAATGTTTATACAATGGAAAAGGTTCAACTTTTCTTTTGCACATGGATATCTAGTTTTCCCAGCACCATTGTTGAAGAGATTAGTCATAACGTTTCTGTGACTTTCTTTATCCTATATAGCATTATTTATTTTGTTTTATCTAAAATTAATGTCACTATTGCTTTCATTTGAGAAATATTTGTCAGTCCATTTATTTTTCTATGTCACTTGGTTTCTGATGTCAGTCTTACAAATAACATGTATTTCAACTTTATTTTTAAATATAATTTTTGTCTTTTAATAAAAAGTTACAAACCATGTATGTTTGCCTAATAGGTTGTTCTTGCTCTTATCATCTAATTTTATGCTTTCTTTGAGTTTTATTTGTTTTCTGTGCTTGTTCTGTGGATTATTTTTGTTTGCTTTTATCTTCCCTAGAGACTTTTTCTTGTATTTCATTTGGATGCATCATTATCTATTCTTACAATTAATCATAATTCTTTGGAAGCAAATCATCTTTGTTACTCCATAGAATTATTAAAATAGAGTTCTAGAAATAACAGGAATTCTTCAAGGCTTTTTAGAAT
The DNA here is from genome assembly GCA_004027555.1 of Craseonycteris thonglongyai. Taxonomy (NCBI): domain Eukaryota; kingdom Metazoa; phylum Chordata; class Mammalia; order Chiroptera; family Craseonycteridae; genus Craseonycteris; species Craseonycteris thonglongyai. Next base: position 10,104 of record PVKE010022202.1, read on the forward strand.
TACCAAAGTAAACTAGAAAATCCTAACTTTTAGACATACCTTTTTGAAAAAAAACATGGGTTCCCAGATACTCGGGCTACTTTTCCTTCTGAGTCATGAGTCACTTAAAAGTTCAAAGCCATGAAGTATGCACTTTTAAAGTTAATCAGAAAAGAACCCAGACACAGTATCCATACTCTAGAATATATAGGAGTCTTGGCTGAAGAATTAACACTTTCTGAATGCCCATTATGTAACTGGCACTACTGGATGTTATCTCATTTAAAACTTACAACAACGACTAGAATATAAGCTCCGTGACAATAGAGACGCTGTTTTGTCTTTTTTTTAATCACTGTAATTTCAATATCAAGAATGTGATCAGGGGATGCCAGTGTAGCTCAAAAGGTTGAGTGCTTATCTTGCAACTTCAAGGTCCAGGGACCAAATCCCAGCCCTAGCCTGTGCAAACTCATATGGTGAACAGCAACATAGCTGGTAACCGCTGTGAGGGCAGCAAAATTTCTTGCCTCCCATGCATGGAGTACCTGGTTCAGTTCCTGCCCTATGTGGCCCTACATCCACCTGTGTGGAATGAGAAACTATGTCACAGCTAATGATGTGTGACTGTGGAGAGTGCTCTGGGTCCTCCCTCCTTTTCTCCCTCTCTTTCTCTTACCTTCTCTCTCTTAAAAAACAAAATAAAACAAAACAAAGACAGTAGAATGAGTCTTCTTAAAAAACAAAATAAAGCTAATAAAATTCATTAAAAAAATGAAATCAGGACATAAAAAGCATACAATAAATACATACTGAAAGAATGAATGGAACAATCTTATAAGAAGGCATTTTTTGGAGAAGCCGGGATGGCTCAGTGGGTTGAGCCCTCACTTTGCAGCCCTGGGGTCCGGGGATCGAGTCCTGGCCCCGGCCCATGCGGAACCATGTGCTGGACTGGAAGCTCCCCCAGTTCAGTTCTCTCTCTGTCTCTGTCTCTGTCTCTCTCTCTCTCTTTGTCAAAATAAATAAATAAATAAAAATATAAAACATGCCTTTAAAAAAAAAGGAAGGCATTTTTTGTCCCTTTCTAGACAGATAACAAAAGCTCAAGGAGATAATGTGACATATTTAGAATTAAACAGATAGTAGCAAAATTGGGATTTGACCTAAGGTCTGTTTGATAGTATTAAAGTATTTTTCCCCCTTAACATAATTTAGAAAGCCCTTTATGACCTATGTGTCACAGACTATTTCTCTTGTTACACACCACTTATGTCATAGATCCAACCACACTCAAATACTTTCAGGTTCTTGAAGGATTCTTTTTTTTTTTTTGGTCTGTCTCAGTTATCAGGTTTTAAAACCTGTATTTTCAGAGTTCAGTTTAGTTTGCTTTTCTCATGGTTCCCCTAGGTTCAGTGCACTGTGTTATGTATCTGTATAGCATTCCACATTCTCCATCATAATGCTATTTTCCTATTTAGGTGAAGGAACAGAGTAATGGTTAAGAGGAGGAACTGTAGAGCCAGAATAATAAGGTTCTAATCAAATCTACACTTATTAACTGTGTGACCTTGTATAAGCTACTTAATTTCTGTAGACCTCAGTATCCTCATCTGTAAAATGCAAACCCATTTCATACATTTATCACAAAGACTAAATGAGTTAATTCTTATGAACAGCATAAAATAGTGCTTGGCATAATAAACACTACATAAGTATTTCTCAATATTGCTAACACTATATGTAATTTATAACAGAAATAACTAATATGTCTCATTGTACTTCCAGTGACTGACACATAGTATTACCTAATATTGTTGTGATGGTTAGTTTTATGAATCAACTTGACTGGCCAGTGGCAGCCTCAGATATTTGGTCAAACATAATTCTTGTGTGCTTGTGAAAGTATTTTCAGATGAGGTTAATATCTAAATAGGTAGACTGAATAAAGCAGATTGTTCTCCCTAATGTGTGTGGGCCTCATCCAATCAGCTGAAGATCTGAATAGATCAAAACGGCTAACAGAATTCCTTCTGCACTTCTTTAGGCTGGGATGGGTCTCAGACCTTTCAATTCAGACTGGAACTCCATCAGCTCTCTTGGGTCTCCAGATATTGCTGAGTGTAGATATTGGAACTTCACAGCTTCCATAATAGGGTGAGATAATTCGTTATAACAAATACATATACTTCTTGTTAGATCTGTTTCTCTAGAGAACACTGATACAATTGCCAAAAAAAGAAAAAAATGAATCAGTCAATCAGTTAGTCACTTTCAAGGACTAGTCCTATGAAGAGCTGGAATCAGTTAACAAAGATGCATACTAAGGAGGATACATAGGTATTGGAATAAGAAAGAACATGAAGTGCTTAGAGAAGATAAAAGAAAATGAAGTAGATTCAGAGGCATGGGAAAAGTGTAAGAAAGAATAATTAAAAAGTAGATATGGAAATAGGATAGTATATTAAAACAAAAAGTTCATATATGTGTATGTATATGCTTATATGTATATATATATATGATATGCATATATATATGCACATAAATGAGTATAATATGGAATATATACATTCTGCCAAAGCATAGATAAAACATTAATTTTAATTATCAGAGAATAAAAAATTTTATTGTCAAAACAACCATATATTACATAAACATAATTTCCTGCATAAAACAGAAAAATATTAAAATATATAATTTCACTTACTCTTTTAAATCAATGAACCTGTCAAATAATTGCTCCTAAGTGTGTTGAAATAAAATTTATTCAGCTAGATTTTAACAATTCAACTCGATTTCAAGTGGAAAGATATTTGATATTAATCTATTTACAATCTACAACCAATACTGTCTTAGTTTTAGTCTTAATGTGTTTGGATTGCTATAAAAAAATATAACAGACAGGGTGGCTTATAAACAAGAATTTGAATGTCATTAAGATGGTGGCATTAAAGGAAGCTCTTGAGACCTCTGCTGGAAAATACAACTGAAAAACTAAAAGTCCAACCAGAGAATCCCCAAGCCACACAAAGCCTCAGCTGAGTGATCCACTCGTTGCAAGAAAATATCAAAAGGCCAGAAAAAGGGAGAATGAAAAATACCTAGAAAAAGAATCTAAATATATGAGCAAGAAAGAAGGGAATGGAACAGTGCGAAGAGATCCTGTGGAATGAAACCCAGGGACCTAGCTAAAGAACGGCTGGAGAAAGACTGAAGTGAGAGCCTGGAAGCACAGGCCAAGGTGCAGCAAGACTCTGGGTGGGTGGGAAACTGAGAACAGACTGAAGTGGAGGTACATGCAGCCAGAGCATGGTACAGATGGCAGGAGTATGGCTCTGGTGCCCAAAACAGCACAGCCAGAGCATGACATCTGGGTTCAGAGCATGCAACCAGTGGGCAGTGTCCAAGGTCGAATCACTGTGCTAGCAGCAAAAGGGCAGCATGGCCCTGGATGAGGAAGACCCCACCAACGAGCTGCAAGGCCTTGGACACTAAGCCTGGCCAGTTCCCATTACTCTCTTCTAAAGCTTGCCTACTCCAACTTGATCCAATGCCAACATACAGTCAGCTACAGCCAGGAAGCCACCATCACCCTGTGCCACAGACAGACCTGCACCTATTCCAACAACCCCCCGCCCCCACCCTTCCCACTGATGCTGGCAGGGAAATCCAGAAAAACTGTGAAGCACACGTATGGCAGCTTCTGACTGCAGTGAAATTTCAGAGGCACAGAATACCATCACACACCATATCCTCCCAAAGAGGAGGTGCACAGAGACCAAAGCAACAGGGTCAAAGAAGTGAAGCTCACCTTCTAAAAAATCTCTCAGTGTGAGAAGATCAAATTACAAAGAGAAAAAACTGTAAGATGCTGTAGTGACACCATCTAGAAAGTGAAAGAGAGACCTCTTCATATCTACCAGGGGAAAGGTCCTTATGCCTAGGAAAAGAAAAACAACAATAACAATGAGTACCCTAGGGAACAAACTGCTCAGAAAGAAAATGAAAAATATCCAGAAAAGGAAACTAAAGATATAAAAATATGTAAAACAAATGACAAAGAATATAAGATTGCAATTCTAAAAAGGCTCAAAGACATAAAAAAAAAAAGCAGCTATGCACAAAAAAGCAGCTAAATGTTCACAGAAAAACATCTGAGAGCAACAAAAATACTTTAACACAGAAACTGAAACTATAAAAAAAAAAAAGATATTCTGGAGATAAACAACACATAAAAGAAGTGAAACAGCAAGTGTAAGAAGCAGAGCCAACCAGTAGGAGGAAACAATTAGTGATATCAAAGATAGACACATAAAAATTTCACAGAAGGAAAAAGAGAGACTCCTGAGAGTTAAAAGAAATGAAAGATCTCTATAAAAACTCTGACACCATTAGAAAGAAAACAAGAATAATGGGTAATTTGGAGGAAGCAGAGGATGGATGGTCATAGGGAATTTACTCAAGTAGAATAAACCTACCTAAAACCTATGGAAAAACTAAAAACTCAAATCCAAGAAGGAAACAGGACCTCTCGCTACCTCATTTCTAGCAGACTTTCACCAAGGCACATTATGCTAAAGATGTGAAAGATGAGAAACAAAGAATAAGAATCCTAAAGGCAGCCAAGGAAAAGAACACCATGATCAATAAAAGAAAGCTCACCAGATTGTCATCAGAATTTTCAACAGAAACTCCAGAAGCCATAAGAAAGTGGAATCAAGTATTCAATACATTTAAAGACAGAAATTGCCAGCTAAGAATAATCTATCCAGGAAAGTTAACAATCACAAATGAAGGAGTAAAGGACTTTTAACACCTACAGACTTCTCCAGCACAAGGTTGGCATTCAAAAAGTACTATAGGAGGCTATTTTACCAGAAACAAAAAGTAAAATAAATAGGAATGAAGTGGGACAACAAAAAAATAAAAGGGGAGAAAGTACAGGTTTAAATTTCCAGAAAGAATGGAGATAAGGAGAACGCATAAGAAAAGGGACAACTGCATATATGAAAAATTATTATTTTGCATAAACTTCATTATTTTTAACCACTTAAAAACACTTAGAACAGAGACACATAAAAAAAAATGGGAAAAATAAAAGCCAGGTGAATAAAGCATAAACCACCATGAAACAGAAATAACTGACAGAAAGGAAAAAAAGCACAGGAACAAGTTACACCAGGCTACCAGAAAACAAAAGATAAAATAGATATAGAAAATCCTCATATATTAATCATTACACAAAATGTAAATAGACTGAACTCACCAATACCATGGTACAAAGTAGGAGAATAAATTATAAAACAAAACCCAACCTTATGCTGCCTCCAAGAGAAACACCTGAGCCATAGGGGCAAAGACAGACATAAAGTAAAAGAGTGGAAAACAATACCCCAAGCAAATGACATTCAGAGAAAAGCAGGTGTAACCACACTTATGTCTGATGAAACAAACTTCAGGATGAAAAAGGTAATAGTACACAAAGATGGACATTTCATAATGATAAAGTAGACAATACAACAAGAAGATATGACACTTATTAATATATATGCACCCAACCAAGAAGCACCAAAATTTACAAAGCAACTACTAACAGAGCTAAAAGGAGAAACTGACAAAACCACAATTATAGTAGGGGCCCTAAACAAACCTTGACATTCATGGACAGTTTATACAAACAGAAAATAAATAAGAATATATCAGGATTAAATGATACATTACAGCAATTGGACATAATTGACATTTATAGGACATTTCATCCTACAACACAAGACTATACATTCTCTTCCAGTGCACATGAAACATTCTCAAGGATAGATCATATGCTGGGTCATAAAACTAGCTTCAGCAAATTTAAGAGACTGAAATAAAATCAAGGTTTTTTCCTGACCAAAAGCTTTAAAATTGGAGATCAACTGCAAAAAGAAAGCAGGAAAAAAACAAACACATATACATGAACATTAAATAACATGTTATAACATAAAATGACTGGATCAAAGAAGAAATTTTAAAATATATAGAAACAAATGATGATGGAAACATAATGTGTCAAATTACCGGGATGCAGAGAAAGCATTAATATGAGGGAAGTTTATATCACTACAGACCTATTTCAAGAAACAATAAAAATCACAAATAACCTAATGTGGCATCTTAAAGAACTAGAAAAAGAAGAACAAAGAAAGCCCAGACCAGCAGAAGGAAGTAAATAATAAAAAGGAGAGTAGAACTAAATGAAAGAGAGAACAAAAAAATATGTATATAAAATATTAATTCAACAAAATGTTGGTTCTTCAAAAAACTTAAAGAATTGACAAATCCTTTGCTAGATTCACTAAGGGAAAAACAGAAAAGACACAAATAACCAAAATTTGAAACGAAAGAGGAGAAATTACAACTAATACCACAGAAAAACAAAGGATCATATGAGAATACTAACAACAGTTATATGCCACCAAATTTAGCAACCTAGTAAAAATTGGTAAATTTCTGAAAATATGTAGTCTACTGAACAAAGAAGTAGGAAATCTAAATAAACCAATGAATAGTAAGAAAATTGAAACAATCACCCAAAACCTCCCGAAAAGCAAAAGTCCAGGACTAGATGCTCTCACTAATAAGTTATACCAAGCACTCAAAGAGGAATTAAAGAGCCTCTTCAAATTCTTCCAAGAAATTGAAAAAGAGAAAATAGCCCCCAACTCATTATACGAGGCCAACATTATCCTAATACTAAGCCTGGTAAGAATAAAATAAAAAAATAAAACTATTGACCAATACCTCTGATGAACACAGATGTAAAAATCCTGAACAATATACTAGGAAATAGAATACAACAGTTCACCAAAGAGATTACATCACTATAAAGTGGGATTGATCACAGAGGCACAGGATGGTTCAACATACACAAATTGATCAATGTGATACATCACATAAACAATATAAAATATCCATTTATGATCAGAACACCTAATAAATGGGTAGAGAAGGAAAGTACCTCAACATAATAAAGGCCATCTATGACAAAACCTCAGTGAATACCATACTGAATCGGAAAAACTGAAGCATTTTCTTCTAAAATAAGGAACAAGACAGGGATGTGCGTTATCACCAATACTATTAAACATAGTGCTAAAAGTTCTAGCCAGAGCAATCAAGTGAGAGAAAGAAATAAAAGACATCCCAAATGGGAGTGAAGAAGTTAAACTGTCACTTTTTGCAGATGATGTGATCCTTCATATAGAAAATCCTAAGGACGCTACCAGAAAACTATTAGAAACAATAAACAAATACTGTGAAGTTGCAGGATACAAAATCAATGTACAAAAATTCAATGCATTTTTATATACGAACAACAAAATTTGGAGACGTCATTAAGATGGCGACATGAGAGGAGCTTGTAAAACCTCTCGTGGAAAGACAACAATTTAAAAAACTAAAATCCAACCAGAGAATCCCTAAGCAACACATAGCCTTGGCTGAGGGACCTATTCATCACAAGAAAATGCCTAAAGCCAAAGGAAGGGAAGTGAATGAGAAAAAGAAAGGGAGCTGTGCAGAAACACACTGCAGAGCACCACCCAGAGACCAACCTGGGGACCAATCCAGAGGCTGACCCAGAGACCAGAAGAGGAGAGACTGACTGAGGTAGGATCACGGGAGCACGGGTCCAGGTGCAGAACAACTCTAGGTGGGTTGGAGGCCTAGAATGGACAGGGGCAGAGGCGCAGGCAGCCACAATGTGGGGTGAAGGAAAAAAGTGGATGAGGCTGACTATGGCAAGAAGCCCTAGTGGGAATGCGGGGGGGGGGGGGGAGCACCATGGTGTGGCGAGGGCAAACATAGCATGGTGCAGGAGGCCAGAGCGAGGCATCAACAGGAGCCAAAGATCAGCGCTGGGGAACAGAGTGAGGATCCAACTGCCAACGCGTGGGTCAGGTGGCTAAAGTTGGGAGCCTGCAGAGTGTAAGGCCAGCAACTGGAGCCAGGGGCGGGTCTTCCAGTGGCTGGAGTGTCAGCACCAGGAGTATGCTGGAGGCTAAAGCACACAGTAGCCCTCAATGAGGTGGGGCCCCAACTAGAGCACTGCGTGGTCTTGGACACAGAACCTAGCTGCTTCCCCTTGCTACTACCCAGAGCTCGTCCTGCCAGCCTCACGCAGGGCCTGCCTTCACTGAGCTGCTGCCAGGAAGCCACCATTACCCTGTGACATAAATGGACCTGCACCTTTCTCAACACACCCCACCCCCACTCTTCCCACTGAAGCCAGCAGAGGGACACTGCCATTACCCTGTGACACAATCAGACCTGTCCCTTTCCCAACAAGCCCTGCTCCCATCTTTGCCACTGAAGCCAGGAAAGGAAATGAGGTGTGGCAGCTTCTGACTGCAGTAGGCTCTTGGAGGCATAGACTACCACCAACATTGCCCACCATAACTTCCCAAAGAGGAGGAATATAGAGAACAGGGTGACTAAGTTGAAAAGAAGCACACCTTCTAGAAAGTCTCCCACTGTGAAAAAAACAAATAAACAAGAGAAAATATTACAAGACACTGCAGCAATACCAACTAGGAAGCAAAAGAAAGATTTCTTCACATTTACTAGGAAAAAAGTCCTCATGTCCAGGAAATGAAACACTCCCAACAGCAATGAATACCCTTTTAAACAAAGGTGCTCAGAAAGAACAAAACAAACAAACAAAAATACTCCAGAAAAGAAATTTGAAAATACAGACACATATGAGCTAAATGACAGAGAATTTAAGACTGCAATTCTAAAAACACTCAAAATGCTCTAAGAAAACTGGCAGAGTACACAGAAGAAGCTAAGTAATCTCAGGAAGAAAACTGAATCTATAAAAAAGAAGCAAATAAAAATTCTGGAGATAAACAATGCAATAAAGGACATGAAAAATTAAATAGCTAGCATAGGAAGCAAAACTGAGCAGATGGGGGGAAAGAATTAGTGAAATTGAAGACAGAAATTTGGAAATGTCACTGACGGAAGAAGAGAGAGACCTAAGAGCTAAAAGAAACGAAAAATATCTACAAGAACTATCTGACTACATTAGAAAAATAATATAAAAATAATAGGTATCCTGGAGTGAACAGAAAAAAAGATGGACACAGAAAATTTGCTCAGACAAATAGTAGATGAGAACTTCCCAAATATATGGCAACAAATGGAACCTCAAATCCAAGAAGGAAACAGGACCCCTACCTACTTGAATCCTAAAAAACCCTCTCCAAGGCACATTAGACTGAAGACATCAAAGGTCAAAGACAAACAAAGAATCCTCAAAGCAGCCAAGGCAAAGAACACCATAACCTATAAAGGAAAGTCCATCAGAATATCATCAGATTTCTCAACAGAAACTCTACAAGCCAGAAGGAAGTGAAACAAAGTATTCAAAATATTAAAGGAGAAAAATTACCAGTCAAGAATCCTGTACCCAGCAAAGTTATCCTCTAGATATGAGAGCGGAATAAAGACCTTTTCAGACATACAAAAACTGAAGGAATTCTCCAGCACAAGACCAGCATTTAAAGAAATACTGAAGGAAGCAACTGGACCTGAAACAAAAAGCAAAAGTAAATAGGAATAAACTGGAACAACAAAAATATAAAAGGGGGAGGAATCAAAGATTCCAAAGAGAATACAGATAAGAAACATCCTTAAGAAAAGGAACCACTGCATATATGAAACTCTCTTTTATATAAAGTTCATGGTAACCACTGAAAAAGAACTTATAACTGGGACACATACCCATAAAATAAGAAAAAATAGTCATAAACACATCCAAACTAAAATAATCAATGGGAATAAAAAAGCAAACAAGCAATCGAAAATAAGAGTTACCAGAAAAGAAAGATAAAATGGCTATCAGAAATCCTCATGTATCAATCATCACCCTAAATGTAAATGGACTGAATAAAATAAAAATACACAGAGTATCAAACTGGATTAAAGAACAAAACCAACATTATGCTGTCTACAAGAGACATACCTCAGCCACAAGGACAAACATTGAATCGGTGAAAGGGTGGGAAAAAATACTCCAAGCAAATGGCACCTAGAGAAAAGCAGGTGTAACTATACTTATATCTGATGAAGCAGACCTCAGAATCAAAAAGATATTAAAAGACAAAAACGGACATTTCATAATGATAAAGGGAATAATAGAACAAGAAGATATTACACTTAATAATATATATGCCCCCAACCAAGAAGCACCAAAATTTACAAAGCAACTACAAACAGATCTAAAAGGAGAAACTGATTAAAACAAACAAACAAACAAACAAACAAACAAACAAACAAACAATTAGAGTAGGGGACTTAAAACACGCCACTGACAGTCATGAACAGATCATTTGAACAGAAAATAAGGAAATATCAACTTTAAATGATACATTACAGCAATTGGACATAATTGACATTTACTAGATACTTCATCAAAAAACACAAAACTACATATTCATGGAACATTCTCAAGGATAGACACATGCTGGGACACAAAGATAGCCTCAGCAAATTTAAGAAGATTGAAATCATACCAAGTGAATTCTCTGATCGCAAAGCTTTGAAACTGGAGATCCACTACAAAAAGAAAGTAGGGAAAACCACATATACATGAAGATAAAACATGTTATTTAAAAATGACTGGATCAAAGAAGAAATAAAAGAAGAAATTAAAAAATACGTAGAATCAAATGACAATAAAAACCCAGCATAACAAAATTACAGGGATGCAGTAAAAACAGTAATAAGAGGGAAATTTATATCACTACAGGCCTACATAAAGAAACAAGAAAAATCACAAATAAACCACTTAATATCACATCTTCAAGAACCAAAAAAACAAAGAACAAAAAACACCCAAAGCCAACAGAAGAATGAAAATAATAAAAATTAAAGTAGAATTAAATGTAACAGAGAATAAAAAAACAATAGAAAAAGTTAATGCAACAAAGGTTCTTTGAAAAAATTAATAAAATTGACAAAGCCCTGGCTAGGCTCACCAAGGGAAAAGGCGCAAACACACAAAGGTGCAAATCCAAATTAGAAATGAAAGAGGGAAAATTACAACTGATACCACAGAAATACAAAGAATAATACAAGAATATTATGAAGGCTTCATTTGCTAACAAATTTTGCAACCCAGAGGAAATGGACAAGTTTCTAGAAACATACAATCTACTAGACTGTATCAAGAAGAACTGGATAACCTAAATAGACCAATCCACAGTAAGGAAATTGAAATAATCATCCAAACCTTCCCAAAAAGCAGGAGTCCAGGACCAGGTGGTCTCACTAACGAGTTGTTTCAGGCATGCAAAGAGAAACTAACACCTATCCTTCTCAAACTTTTCCAAAAAATTGAAGAAGAGGCAACACTTCCCAACTCATTCTATGAGGCCAATATTACCCTAATACCAAAGGCTGGCAAGGACAGCATAATAAAAGAAAACTATAGACTACTATCTCTGATGAACACTGATGCAAAAATCCTACACAAATTAATACCAAATGGAAAACAATAATGCATTAAAAAAATTATACATCATGATCAAGTGGGATTCATCCCAAGGGCAAAAGGATACTTCAACATATGGAAATCGATCAATGTGATACACCACATAATTAAAGATAAAAATCATATGATTATATCAACTGACACAGAAAAAGCATTTGATAAGATACAACCATTTATGATCAAAACACTTAATAAAATGAGTATATATAGAGAGTACCTCAACATCATAAAGGCCATATATGACAAACCTTCAGCAAATATCATACTGAATGGAAAAAATATCGAAACCTTTTCTTCTAAAATTAGGAATGAGACAGGGATGTCCCCTGTCACCACTACTATTAAACATAGTGCTGGAAGTTCTAGCCAGAGTCATTAGGTAAGAAAAATAAATAAATAAAAGGCATCCAAATTGGACATGAAGAAGTGAAACTTGTCACTTTTTGCAGATGACATGATCCTTCATATAGAAAACCCTAAACTCCACCAGAAAATTATTAGAAATAATAAACGAATACAGTAAAGTTGCAGAATACAAAATGAATGTACAAAAATCCACAGCAGTTTTATATACAAACAACAAAATTCAGGAAAAGAAATGAAAAAAACAATACCTTTTGGGGTCAAAAAAAAGAATAAAATACTTAGGAATAAAGATAACAAAGAACATGAAAAACTTATATATGGAAAACTGTAAGACACTATTAAAAAAAATTGACAAAAATACAAAGAAATGGAAAGATATTCCGTGTTCATGAATTGTAACAATCAACATAGTAAAAATGGACATATTACTCAAAGCTATATACAGATTTAATGCAATTCCCATCAAAATCTCAGATTCTTTCAAGATATAGATTTTTAAAAATTATCAGATTCATGTAACCACAAAAGGCCCCAAATCGCCAAAACAATCCTCTGAAAAAAAAAAAAAGCTGGAGGCATCATGCTTCCCAACTTCAGTCTACACTACAAAGCATGAATAATCAAAATAGCTTGGCATTGGCAGAAAAACAGACATACAGACCAATGGAACAGAACCAAATACCCAGAAATCAACCCACAAATATATGGACAGATAATCTTTGACAAAGAAAAAAAAAAACATACAGTGGAGAAAAGAAAGCCTCTTTAGTAAATGATGCTGGGAAAACTGGAAAACCACATGCAAAAGAATGAATCTGGACTGTGAACTGTCACCATATACCAAAATTAACTCAAAATGGATTAAAGATCTCCACATAAGACCCAAAACAATAAAGTGCATAGAAGAAAGCATCAGTTCTAAACTTATAGACCTTGGGCTCAGTACTTTATGAACTTGAACCCAAAGGCAAGGGAAGTAAACACAAAAATAAATGAATGGGACTGTATCAAACTGAAAAACTTCTACACAGCAAAGGACACCATCAACAAAGTACAAAGAAAACCAACCAAATGGGAGAAAATATTTGCAAACAATGCCTCTGATAAGGGGTTAATATCTAAAATATATAAAGAACTTATACAAATTAACAACAAAAAAACAAACAATCCAAATAAAAAATGGGCAGAAGACCTACACAGACACTTTTCCCCTGAAGACATATAGCCCACAGATACATAAAAAATGCTCAACATCACTAGCAATTAGGGAAATGCAAATTAAAACCACAATGAGATACCACCTCACACCTGTTAGAATGGCTATAATCAACAAGACAAGGAATAACAAGTGCTGGAGAGGCTGTGGACAAAAACGAACCCTCATACACTGCTGGTGGAAATGTAAATTGGTACAACCACTATGGAAGGCAGTACGGAGATTCCTCAAAAGACTAGGAATGAAATTGCCATATGACCCAGCAATTGCTCTCCTGGGTATATACCCAAAACACCTGAAAACCTTTATTCGTAAAGATATATGTACCCCAATGTTCATCTCAGCACTGTTCACGATGGCCAAGTCGTGGAAACAAAGTGTCCTTTGGTAGTTGACTGAATAAAGAAGTTGTGGTACATTTACACAATGAAATATTACTCAGCAATAAGAGAAGATGATACACAGCAATTTATGACAACATGGATGAACCTTCAAAGCATCTTATTAAGAGAAATAAGTCAGATTGAAAGAATCAAGAAACGTATGACCTCACTCATAGGTGGAATATAAAAATGAAAGTAACAAAGAAACAAAAACTCAGACACAGTGAATAGTTTAGTGACTACCTGAGGGTAAGTGGAAAGGTGGGTGGGAGAGTTGGGGTTCGGGGGAGTTGGGAGGGGGGATCAAATATATGGTGATAGAAAGAGAGCTGGTTCTCAGTGGTGAGTACATAATGCAATGTATAGACGATGTAATATAGAATTATACACATGGAAACAATATAATTGTTATAAATCAATGTCACCCCCAATAATTTTAACAATAAAAATAAAGATAGCATATATCTACAAACACACACACACACACACACACACACACACACACACACAACCAAACAAAATTTCAGAAAAAGAAAAAGAAAAAAAAAAAGAAAAATGATACCTTTTGCAATCACAACAGAAAAAATACCTAGGAATGAACTTAAAGAATTTGCAGGATTTATACATGCAAAATTATAAGACACTATTAATAGAAGTTAAAGAAGACACACAAAAAAATGGAAAAATATTCCATGTTCATGGAATGGAAGAATCAACATAGTTAAAATAGCCATATTATCCAAAGAAACATACAGATTTAACAAAATTCCCATCAAATCACACAGACAATCTTTTGGAACCTGATTAGAAAATCATCAGATTCATATGAAACCACAAAAACCCTTAATCACCAAAGCAATGCTATGAAAATAGAATGAGGCTGGAAGTATGAAAGTCCCCAACTTCAATCTATACTACAGTGCCTCAATAATTAAAAAGGCTTAGTATTGGTAGAAAAATAGATACATAGACCAACGAAACAGAATTAAAAACCCAGAAATAAACCCAGAAATACATGGACAGATAATTTTTTACAAAGGAACAGAAAATATACAATGGAGAAAACAAAGCCTCTTCAGTAAATAGTGCTGGGAAAATTAGAAATCCACATGCAAAAGACTAAATCTGGACTGTGAACTGTCACCACAGACCAAAATTAACTCAAAATGGATCAAATACCTCCATATAAGACTGAAAACAATAAACTGCATAGAAAAAAACAAAAGGGCTAAACTTAAAGACACTGGGTTCACAGAGGATTTTATGAATTTGACCTCAAAGGCAAGGGAGGAAATAGCAAAAAAAAATGAATGGGACTATATCAAACTAAAAAACTTCTGAACAGCAAAAGAAACCATCAGCAAAGCAGAGAGGCAACCAACCAAATGGGAGAAAATATTGGCAATTACCTCTTCTGATAAGGGGCTATTACATAAAATATATAAAGGAGGGAAGCTGGGATGGCTCAGCGGGTTAAGCACTCGCTTTGTAGTCCCGGAGACTGAGGATCGAATCCCAGCTTTGGCTCAGGCAGACCCATATGCTGAACTGGGGTGTGCCCCTAGTTCAGTTCTTGCTGGGGCCTATGCGGGAGGCTCCCGGCCCAGTTCCTGCCCTGCGCAGCCCCGTTCCCACCTGTGGAGTGAAACTATATGGAAAACTAATGCTGTCAAATATGAAGTCTGCCCGTCCCCTCCCCCCATCTCTCTCTGTCTCTCTGTCAAAAATAATAAAAACAAATCTTTCAAAAATATAATGGATTTGTATAGTTCAATAACAATAAAACAAAACAACCCAATTAAAAAATATGCAGAGTACCTAAAGCAGGGGTCTCCAAACTTTTCAGCCCAAGGGCCACATTAACTATCAAACAACAGTTTGGGGCCAACTACATACTTGAGGTCCAAATAAAAAAGAATCAAAACATAGATGTTGCTTTTAATTATTTATTTAATATTATTTTATTCAGTCATTATTAAATAACATATTGATACACTACACACGAACACCTGTATTAGTGGGAATGGTGAAATTGTTTCCTGGATGCCAAAATAGCAGACATTTCTGGCTTTAGATTTGATGTCCCTAACATCAACAGTGACCTGAGATTATCATCAGACAAGTTTGTTCTCAAATTGTTCTTCACGTATTTCATTCTTGAAAATGTTTGTTCACACAAGTATGTTGTTCCAAAGATTGAAA
>PVKE010022203.1:0-25778 GCA_004027555.1 Craseonycteris thonglongyai
AGAGAGAGAGAGAGAGAGAGAGAGAGAGAGAGAGAGAGAGAGAGAGAAAGAAATGCAGAGAGAGAACTGTACTGGGGGAGCTCCCAGTTCAGCATATGGTTCTGCTGCACGGGCCGGGGCCGGGACTCGATCCCCAATCCCCGGTGCTGCAAAGTGAGCGCTAAACCCACTGAGCCATCCCGGCTTCCCCATGTGTACATTTTTTTAAAGAACACTTTTGATTGATAAGTAGAAGACTGTTTTACAACTCTTTATTTGAAATACTACGGTAGTAGCATTTAGAAAAAAATCTACCAGTGTATTTATTTTCTATTCACTAATATAATAATTCAAGTAGGGTATTGTTCTCTTTACTTTTACTTCAACAAATGCAACAATAGGAAAACCAACTCAGTAACACTGTAGCAATTTGAGTCAAAGGTTTAGTGTCTGGTTACTGTTAGTCTGTACATCTTACCCAGAGATAGTTTCTTGAGGTTGAGAGGTCATGTTTTAATGCCTATCACAATAGTAGCTTAAAAAATAATTGTTAGATAAATGAATGAATAAATAAATAGAGTGTGATGCTCCCCAATCTTGTGTGCATGTATGTGTGAATTGTGCAAAATAAAGAAAATGTCATCATCCAATATGACATAAATGTCTTTTAAGTAGTCTGATAGTTCAGTAGTACATTTTACTACTAAAAGCAAAGATAATAGTTTTGTTCTTCACTCAATTCAAAAATTAAATGAATATACCAATAGATTGTACATGACCAATTTTATACTCATTGCCTTTAACCTTGAGATTTTTAAGTCTCTGGTAAAATAGGAAAAGTAAAAATCAAACTGCTTTTCTCTTTTTATGTTCAACTAGACATTTTTCATTTTTGTTTGTTTGTTTTATCTGCTTTTCATTGTCTTTTCTTAAATAAAAATTCTTCTAAAAAAGAACTCTTACAGTTCATTTTTTTGCTGTTCTGTATTTTGGGAAGGTCACAGCATATTGTTGTTGACTGGATTGTGTCCAAGCTTGTAAATATTAAATGCCATTTTGCCAGTTAAACCATTGTATTTTCTTCTCTAAAATTACGCTAAAAATTACACAATCCAAACTCAGTGAAAGGTTATTTGAGAAACCAAATATAACAAGTTTTAAGGCAGATGGGCTACTTTGGTTGAGAAGGGTATGTGCAAATTTGAATGTATGATTTTAAGCAAATCAGAAGATATTTTTCTTAATTTTAAAACCTGCTGCTATCTATTGGACATAAAATTTTAATTTGAATTATTAACAGCTTTTCAGCTCAACTGTTCAACTACCTGCATATCACAAACTCTGGTGTTTCATATGAATCATGTCAGTTTTTATTGTTCATATCTTTTCAGGCATCTGGCAAGCTGAGATTGTGATTTGTTTTCACATATGTTGTGATAGGGACGATTCAGGATGTGTAGTGGTTTAGCATCAGGCTGTATGCACTTTAATTTTCACTTCCAGTGGTAAAACATTCTGTTATATTTTAAAAGTATTGGAATTCTGATTCTAATATGTTAAGTGGTTTTCTATTGCTATACGTTCTGTATCTCTTTTGTCATCTCTACCACCCACTTTCACAATTTTAAACAACAAAATTGTACAAATATAATCATTAATTTTGGTTTTTAGCGTGGTCTAGATATCTAATTAAATGGATGATTATGTTGCTATACTTTTTATAGTAGGATATTAGTTTCATTTATAATCAAATACATATTTAGGTAATCTTTTCTTAAATATATCAATAGGGATATGTAATTTGCTTAGAACTATGCAGTCTTATCTTTACTGAACTATAATATATTGAAGCAATCTTAAACTTTTCCTTTTTGTTTGTGTATTTGTCTTGTGAAACTAAGACTTTTAAAAAAAATTCCTGATTTTCACATAACTTGCTATAATTTCGTTTTTGTGACTTGTCTTCTATTTTTCTTTCTTTCTTTATCTCACGTATGCACAGTTGAGAAAATACTATTTCAAGTAATAGATATATAGAAATTAACAGATTTATTACAATTGGATTCTGTGAAATTTAGTTATTGGATTAGATGAAATAGTAAAACTCATTATGAAAATCTTTTATGAGAAATATTTTAACTTTTAGAAGTAGACTATTATTGATACATCATGAACAATCCTCCCCATTTTCTATCAAAAATGACTTTGCTTTTCTATTCTACCCCTCTTGCCTTAGTAACCCCTTTGCTTCCTCCTCCTCTCCATTCTCACCCCTCTCATTGTAACTAATGGCAAAAACTTAATTCATATTTTCCCACTCTTTGCTGACATCATAAATTATTTGGATATAAATGGACAGTGTTCATTAGCTGTGCACTTTACTGAAAGATCCTTACACTGAAGTACTGCATGCTTCCATTTTTATTAAAAGTTAAAATGTTTTTGCTGTCTTGGGGGCTGGGTAAGTTAGCCATGACAGAGAACATGGCTACAGTGCTAATAAATAAAAATAATAACTATTACCATTGGCTGAGTGGTCCTGGGAAAAGAGCACTATAAAGCTATTTGTTGTTCCCTCTCACTTGTCAACAGTGTTGGCTTAAAAGCTTTAGCCATTGTTTAGGACCTAATAGAACCTTTGGAAAGTTAGAAAGACAGCTGTCAAAAAAAAGATCAGGTGAAGATTCCTGGAGTAATTTTGCATGTCTGTGCTATTTTGGGACAATTCATTCTTTTACCTAATGGAAGTTACAGCTGTCTTTGTCCCTCATACTACTACATCTCTTTCTATTATAATTCATCATTATTGATATAAACCAACTGAAAAATTTATAAGGATGATAGATAACCAGTGAAACAAAGGGTTGGTGGTCATTGTCATAAAAATGTGTAAAGATAATAGCTGTTACCCTTGGATGAGGCTTTTGATATCTAGGTAATTTTAGTGATGGGCGCAGTGAAGCATATATGCATATATGTCTGTGTGTATATACAAAGTCTGACAATTAAGTTCATAAACTCATCCTAGAAAAAGTACTACATACCTCATTGCTGAATATCACCATGGTCACCTTTGAAGTCCTCCCCTTGGGAAGCTGTGCAACAAGGCCAGTGCCTAGTTCACCCTTCAAAGCAATTTTGGAACTCTTTTCTGGAATAGCCATCAGAGCCATCATTGTATAATCCTTGATGTACTGAATGTCATCAAAATATCTTCCTTTCAATATTCTCTTGATCTTTAGGTAAAGAAAAACTCATTGGGGGCAGGTCAGGTGAGTAGGGAGGGTATTCCAGTACAGTTATTTGTTTACTGGCTAAAAACTCCTTCACAGATTGTGCTGTGTAAGCTGGTGCACTGTTGTGATGCAAGAGCCATGAGTTGTTGTTGGCAAGAAGTTCAGGTAGTATTCATCTTTTTCATGCAGCCTTTTCAGTACTTCCAAATAATCAAATTGGTTGATTGTTAGTCCAATTGGTACAAATTCATAATGAACAATCTCTCTGATAGCAATAAAAAGCTTAGCAACATTGTTTTGACCCTTGATTTGGACTGATAAAATGTTTTTGGTCATGGAGAATTGGATGACTTTCATTATGTACTTTTGTGCTTTGCTTCGGGGTTGTATTGGTACACCCATGTTTCATCACCAGTAATAGCAGGGACCAAAACATTGTCTTGCATCTCAACAAGGTATTGGCAAACTTTGGATCTTCTTTACTTTTGTTCATCGGTGAGCTCCTTGAGGACCATTTCTGCACACACCTTTCTCATGCCAAGACTTTCAGTTAAGAATTTCCTATCAATGTTTTCTGTCTACTATGTTTCTAACAGTCATCTGAAACATTGGATGCACAATTTGACAAATTTTTGCAATGTTTTCATCAGTTCTGCTCATTACTGGCTGCCCTGACTTCTTCATCAGTGATGCTTTCTCTCCTTTCAGAAATACGTTTAATTCATTTGTATACTTCCTTTTTCTTCATGGCATTGTCTTTGTCAACTTGGACTAACACATCCCTGATTTCACTTCCACGCTGCCAAGTATAATAAGAAATGTAATGTTTGTTCATTGCTCTAATTCAAGCTCTGACATTCTCGTGATGGCACACAAAATCACACAACAATAAATGCCACTCAGCAAGACACCGCCACACGTCACCACGAACACACCTGTGAAACACTGATATGCCAAGGTTATGAAACCTCGTGGAGTTGTTTGTACAATTCTGCCAATGTAAGCTTATGGTGACACGTTCACAAATTTAATTGTCAGAACTTTTATGTACAAACATAGATATCTGTACATACACACATATATGGATATTTCATTTCATTTTCGAAGTAATTCTCTTGGTTTGTTTTATACTAAGTTGTAATTATGTTAGTCAGCATTTCTGTGTTTTACTGTGTGCCCAGCACAGTTTTAAGCATTTTACATAAATTACCTCATTTAATTATTTTGACAATCAGATGAGATAAGTGCACTTATTATTCCCTTCCCAGATGAGCAAATTGAAACGTAGATAGGTTAAATTACTTGCCAAGTTCACAAAACCAGTAAGTGATGGAGTCAGGTTGTATGACATTAAATTGTTGTTTTAATATTTAGTAGCAAAATATTTCTCATGTAAAAATCTCTCATAACTCTTTTCTGCCCTCAAATTACTTATGTCAGTTTACTAGGATCTAATTTTTCAAACAAGAGCAAACTGAAATGGTGTAGTCTATGTAAGTAATAAATGCACTTATTTTCTAAGTGATGGGGTGGATAAAACTATGAGTCTGTATTTTCATAGAACTTTTTGTGTAGAAAGTATAAAGTCATCTTATGAGGAGTAATCTGAAGGTTATTCAAGATTATTGATATACAGTAATTATATCATTGATTATAATATATTTAATCATGTAATAAATATTCCTCTAAAATATGACATGATTAGGTACAATTGAGCAAATACGTTAATAATTTCAGCTTATATAAAAAGAAATTTAAAGCTTGTGAGTAATTTAGATATTTTAAAAACATATTTTCTATTAAACATTTCAAAACTTGAGTCAGCAAGCCAAAAAACTTACTTATTTATTTTTTTATTTTATTTTATTTTATTTATTTATTTATTTATTTTGTGTGCTGGCGGTACTAAGAGTGAAGTATTTCTAGAGATTAATTCACATCAGGATAATTACTTATAAAAAAGAGGTGTTTTGGAATTTCAGATGTGTTTCTGTTGTGTGTCGTGTATGTTATTTTTTAACATTTCCTAGAAGAACTTGACATTTCCAGTGGCAGACTAGCTGTAGTGCTTGGCTAATGGCACTGTTATAGGCCTTCTGGTCTTCATTGCACAAATAACTTTCCAGATAAGTAGAAGTTTTTACACTACTTCCATTGCATTAATATTTGCTCCAAATTATTGTCTACATATGTAGGTATTGTCAACATAAATTAATCTCCTACTGATAAGATTTTCAGATTTGGCTCAATCTTCCTCTCAGAAATAATCTTATCATCAGTTTTTTAATAGTTAAATGGCAACATATTGAATTGTAATTAGCTTTTTGAAGAAAAATATATTTGGCCAAATGCACTAACTTGCACTTATTCTTTAGTTTTATGGGGCCAGCAAGTGAAAGCTTCCAAGGGGAGTATGTTGCCTTACTATTACCTGATTCTAACAGAGATTAGCCACCAGACCCCTGTCGTAGAACCTATTGCCTAAAATTAGGTGAGGTAAGTAAAATTGAGCTAACATTTAATTTGGGTAAGTTTGACCCTTCATTAAAAGAACTTGTGGTGTATGGTATATTGAAAACAACACTGAAGTTGTCCTGCCTTTATTATTAATTAGATTTGTGATCTTAGGCAACTTTTAACCTTAATTTACAATTCCTAGTCTGTAAAATGCAGAATTTGATCTGAAGTAGCTATTACCAAATTGTATTGAGCATAATAGTCATCTCCCAACATTAATTTTCTTGGTCAAATATTTAAATAATTCTATGTAATTCACAACTCACTTAGAGATTGACAGTCTGTTAGCATGTAAAACGATCTAAATCTTTGTGAAAATAAATGTAAATTTAATGTTAATTAGATTTACATGATAATGGAAGGCTTATTTTGTTTGTTTTAGTTTTAGTTTTAAGTGATCAAACAATTTATGTTTCATTTAAGTCCAATATGCGTCTTAGTAAATTACTTTTATGAAATGCTTATCTAAACAATACTTTAAAATCCTTCCAGGTTTAAAATTCTGATTCTGTGACATGAATAATCAACATATGCTTTTACATCTTGACTTCGAAGAAGGTATTGGTAGATTTTGAAATTTAGCCAGAGTATCATTCCTTTTCAAAGGACAACTTCCATTCCTAAATGTGCACCCTATCACATGTCAGGAATAACACAGCTTAGTCTAAGCTACAAAATTAAAATATAAACATTGGTGGATTTGGTATGACCTAACTCTTGAGACTTTGTTTAAAAAGCCAAATATTACACATACATATTTTTTTGCTTGTTTGAGTTTTCAATGAGCTCTGCCACTGCAGCTCAAGGGAGATTAAGGAGGAAAACCTACATAAACACAAAGCAAAAACCTGAGTGTGTGTGTAAAGCTACTGCACTGGAGCGAATGTGGTTTAATTCTTGGCACTGGCAGCTTGTTGGAGAATTACAATATGTTGGCATGAGTCTCTAGGTCTCATTGTTCCAGATGAGGGAGTCAGTCTTAAGAGTGTTTGGCACTGAAGGGAAAAAGGAGTGAGAGTTATAGGAAACGAACAGACCCTAAAGAGGCAGGATGCTGTTGTAACAATGGCTGGCACAGTTGGGGGGGCCATTCGCTGGTGGGGATTGCTATAATCATTGAAGTGAAGAAGCATATGTGAGTAAAAGAGGCAAAGAAGGGAAAAGCAAGCAAACATATCAAAAGAGTCCAGTTGGCAAAAGGGACGAAAGTAATCCAATTAGAATCATCTTAATATTAATGTGCTAATGAGGATATCTTTCATATCAGTCCAATTTACCTCATAGTTTATTTCTTAACATTTTTATTCTGTTTTTCTCTTTTAAGTATATACATAGTTGCTTTTCTCTTAAAGAGACAGACCCTTGAACCAAGAGGACCTGATTTTGTATTCCATTTGTTCTACTTTGTGTTCAGGTAATGTTGAGCAAAGCAACTTAGCTTTTATTTTTTCATATGCAAAGTGGACATGATAATAATATATACCATTGACAACATTTTTATTTGTATCTGACAACATTCTGTAAATAAAATGCTGTGCAAATAATAATTATTGTTATGCCTCATAATTATTTTAGTATAGGCAGTCCTAGCTTATATATTCACATTACCGGGGTAAGTGTAATATTCCAGGGCTTTGGAGAAGTAAATCTCCAGAGAATCTTTAAAAGTTTTTATTATTTTATTTTTACAGTTTGTTTATTTATTTTGACATTCAATATTATTTTATATTAATTTTAGTAAAAAAGCTCTGAAATTTAAACTATGGTATATTTTAACATGAAAATAATGGATAATCCAGAATTGGAACATTTTGGAAATAATTATGGACATAAGCATACCTTACTCATAGAATTAAATACAATTCAACATGTATGTAAAAAACACATTACATTTTAGAAAATGGAATATTAAATAGATAACTACTATCTCTTTTACTCCATAGGCACTGAAGCAGCACTTATATATTAAATTTTGAAAATTGTGTCAAATTTTATTTTACTCATATTCACATATTAATGGATAGGTATATTGTAAATATTGGGGTTTTGCCATTGGTTCTTTTACATTTCTAATTATGAACATTCTATGAAATCTTTACTATTTTCTGCAAAATTCAGTCTTTGGTACATGTTCATTCATTGTGCTCACTATTGTGAGGTCATTTCTTGCCACTTCTTCATGAATTACCAGTGGAAACAAATTGGAACCGTTGTAGTTGGTAGAATACCAGATGTGAATTTGTCTAAAGCTCTTTGTTTTACAGTAATTCAGATAAGGGAGGTGAAGTAGATGAAATGATGTCCTTTTGGGTCCCTCTGAGCCCATGTGAAAGTCTTTGTGAGAACCCAGATTGTTTGATTTACAGCCCAATAGCCTTTCCACTATATAAATATATATTCATTTTATTGTATCTCTGCCAAATGGTCATAGGTTTTCCCTAAATTGTCTGGAAGTCATATTGTTGAACTGCATCCTGATCATAATGCAAACTGTAAGAAACCTGGGCTTCTAAACCCACCATGCTGCTCATAGATACATGTCACCCGAGAGAATTCGGTTTACCCTTTCAAGTTTTTACTTCATTCATCCAATGGAATTAATAATGTTGGGGTCAGTGTAACTTTTCCTTTATTCCGTTACTTCTTCTGGCTGTTCAAATAATTCAAATGACATACAGCATATTAACAGGAAAAAATAAAAATTTAATATGAATGCACAGGAATTCACATGAGCTTGAAAATTGAAAAGATAGGAGGAAGTAAGCAACTCACAAGTAGATGAGAAAGAATAAATATTTGGTAAACAAATTCTTGCAGGGCCACCAAGAAACAATGGAACACAAAGAGGCATCTAGCTAACACATTTTTCCTTGGATCCTTCCAGTCTGCCACACTTAATTCATATGTGCTAAGGTGAATATGCTAAAGTTCCCTTCCTGGAGCAGGTTTTTCTATCTGAATCTCCTTAGATAGGTAAGGGGAAGGTAAAAACAAACAAACAAACAAAAAACCAACTCTTTGAGTTTGTTGGGCTTTACTTGTCTTCAGGGTGAAATAATCTGCTTGCCGGGGTGGCACACATTGTGGGGACATTTGTTTCTGACCCACAATAACAATAATTTTTCCTACTATTCACAGTTGTTTTGCAGATGAAATAATATGTGTGTACTTGAAAGAGCAAAGACAATAGGATTCAGTATGTTGAACTAACTCTATATTGGGCAAGTCATGATAGGTCCCTAAACTTTGTTTTTCTGAAATAGTAAATCAGATGTACCAAAATCTAATTCAGAAGATTATCGTGGTAATTTACTAATGTACCACACGAAAAGGATGTGGTGTAGGTACAGCGCTTAGCGTTTAGTGCCCGACATGATAACTGTCCCCTTCATTTCCTCGTTGACAAGCAAGTTTGGAATTTGTAAGAAAAAAAGCAAAACTTAGTTCAAGACTCAACTCAGCCCATTATATGTTGTGAAATGTCAGACAAGTCCTTTTTTAAACCTGTAAAATGGATATAATAATACAATTGGAGTCTTCCAAGTATTTGCTATGAGTAAGGCTGCTCAATAAATGTTTATTGAATCTGAATTTAAAGTTTCTACCTCATCCAAATTGCAAATATTAATGTCTTTATTCACCCACAGACATGACAACCCCGAGTTAAATACATTTTTTATTTTACATGCTTCAAATTACTTGGTCTTAAAGAAGTTATTCATTTTTCTGTAGTCTGTGTTTAAAAGCCAGTGATTTGAAAAAAGTGGCTCTGTATTGGAGCCTTATATCTTTATGCAAGTTAATATAGAAGCCAGGAATGTTTTGCAGGTTTCAGAAATCTGGTGGCTGTTTCTTTAACTCTGCAACTTAGACAGAAGACTTCTGTTTCTTTATGAGCACACTACAGTGAATATTTTGTCTAGCTGCAGGGGAAAAGCTTTGTCATGGACTTCGCAGACAATAGCCTTAAAAGTAAAATGGTCTGCTTTTGGTGCCGGGAGGTTCAGGGGCCTATTGTTAGTGCACAATGGATTTCTATTGCTGCATTCCTGCTTTGCAAAGGTTTGTTAGCTTTTAATGACTGACAGTACTCTATTGCAAATACCATATTGGCTATGCCCTGTTTACATGCTTCTCAAGAATTTTTGTAGAGTGCTAGAAAAAAGAAACAGTGGTGTTTGTTTGACCTACTCTGATAAGGTTTAAAAAATAATTTCACTCATGAAGTGTTTACTGGGAATGTAGAAACACTGGAAATCCTTGCAGAAGTATTTAAAGTTATCTTTGAAGCCTCTGTAAACAGAAATATTGATTATAGTATAAGAATATATTTAATTTATTATATTAGACATAGAATTGCCATCAGTGTTTTAAAAACAAGATAATATAAACATTGTGATATTTTAAGAAAAAGTAAATCTTTCGAATCTTATTTTGATGTATGAGAAAAGAGATACATATTTAGTTACAAAGAAAAAAAATACATTTCGTACATTTCATAGGAAAATGTGTGCACAGTAGTCATAAGGTATGTGTGTGTGTGTGTGTGTGCGCGCCATACTTACAGACTAAAGCAGCACTCATTTATAGCTTTTTTTCACCACTTTATTTTCCACAAGTTTTTGCCTTACGAAAACAAAGCATACCGTATTGTTGCAGTTATTCCGAGGAACATTTCACCTTCAATTTCTTGAAAACGGTATATCAGCTTTGTGACTGATTGCTGATGACTGTAGAACCAAGACCTAAGAAAAGTAGGTATCATTAGCTGAAGATGAGGATGAAGATGCCTTAAAATGCATTTTATGTGGGGAAAATTAACCAGTTTCTAATAATCTTATGGTCTCTAGGCCAGATGATCCCTTTGATAAGTTAACATGTATTCCCTTTATGCTCCTAGTAGGGGGTAGATAAATGTCTGAGCAAACACAAATACACATAAACATCAATGTGGAGAATGGCAGTGTATGTCTTAGACCTAGATAATAAGTGTGGCTATTGTTATTTAGATTGAGCATACTGGGACACTTATCTTTTAGTACACTCCATTTTCTAACTAAATGTAATGCTAATCATGGGATTGAAAGCCATTGTAATTGTGTATCCATCTAAATGCTGACAAGAATATACAATTATGTTGTTTGGAACTCAGTTTAATGTTTGGGAGTTTTACTAGCATTTATATTTACTTATACATTAAACTCCAAACACAAAAGGAGAAGTCAAAACCATGTAATATACAGAAACAAATACAAGACTAAAGCATAACTTTGTTCTGTAAAATATGCGTACCCTGTCCCAATATAGGGCATTTTAAAAGAGAGTGATGCAAATCAGAAATAAGTAAATAGTAAGTTTCCGTTATAGCATTCACACTTTTCTAGATTTTTTGCCATCTTTGTTAAGCTCCTTTTATACCACCTTTTTTTTTTTTTAATGTTCGCGGTACTAGCAAATCTTACCACAGTGTGCTTACCACCACGCAATGTTAAACACATATTATAAAGTAGATGTAATTGTAAACACACAGAGGGATATAATTACATGTAGCAGATTTAAGAGCTAATTCTGTGCCTCTTTTTGCTCTGCATTTTATCAACATAATTATTTTTTGACTGCACACTAACACCCTGAAATTGACAAGCATCCATTATAGCAGGAATTTATTCACCAAATTGAAAAACAATGAACTGCAGGTTTATATGTACCCATTGTCATAAAGAATTAGAATGGCTTTGTTCCGCAAGAGGAAAAAGCTAATGATTTTGAAACAGCAGGTGACAAAGCACATTCTGTTTTTCTTCCCCTGTTATCAGTTTGTTGATGAAGTCATTATGAACTGGGGCAGGGATAGGGATGGCCTTCTTTTTAGCAGATAGACTTTTAATGAGCTCCATTGTAAAGATAGTCGTGTTGATTTGCTTACTTTTTTTTTTTTCTCTTTATTTAGAAACTCCCAGTATTGAAAAGCTACTCTCAAAGGACTGGAAAGACAAGCTTCTTGCAATGGGATCAGGGAACTTCGGAGAAATAAAAGGTAATATGTTTGCAATTATTTTGATCCAAATGAAGTTAATATGTAGGAATATGAATGGTGATAAAGTACTTCTGCCCCCACCTTCTCCTGCCTCATGCATTCTCTGTGCATTCTTTGGTGTTCTTTCTAGCTTGAAAGTGGATGTATCAGGGTTATTTTCTCTCTTTGTGCCACATGGGGTAAGTGGTGTGTTTATTTTAACAGAATAACCCCACTATATCTGTAAATAGGCTTTGGTTTTCATCATTTTAAAAACTTTAAATGACTTACTTATAAGTAGGAATGTATCTACAGCAGGGTTAAGAACTGCATATCATTAGATGATTTTATATATTTTACATATTAGAAGTATGAATGTGCATACTCTACATTTAAAGCCAAAAATGATGAGTGGGAAAAGCTTACTAAAAGGTTGCTTTGTACTAGAAGAGTAACATTTCTGTTCTTTTATTTTTGAGTCAGAAATTATATACAACTAAAAGAAAAATTTTATATGGATCTCAGATAATACTGAATATTCATATCTTAATAAACTTACTACTAATAAGCGGAGAATAATTTCTCATATAAAAATCTAATCAAATAAATCTTTTCAAATCAATTTAAAAGTTTGTTTTCTCAGAGCTTAGTAGCCAATCTATGATTTTCTCTTTGTTGCTACGTAATAGGATACTTTTATAAAAAAGATTTATTTTATTGTTTTTGACAGAGACAGAGAGAAGGGGGAGGGCCCAGAGCAGTCTCCGTAGTTGTATGTCATCAGTTTTTGACATGGTTTTGTTCCACACTGGTGGGTGGCGGCTGCACTGGATGGGAGCCAGCTGGGGGGGGGGGGGCTCCCAAATGGGAGAAACGCCCCCTCGAGCCAAGGGCCAAACTGGGGGGGCTTGAACCAAACTGGGGACCTCCCTCATAGGAAGCTCACCTCCGTTCAGTGTATGGGTCCACCTGGGCTGGAGCCAGGATTTGATCCTCGAACCCGAGGGCTGCAAAGCAAACTCTTAACCCACTGAGCCATCCCAGCTTCCCCTACAATAGGACACTTTTTATTCTGAGTTCTAAAGGATTATTTTTTAGAAAACAAATACTTACTCATCAATATTAAAATATTTAGTTATATATTACTGTGCATATTTTGTGATAGAGGCTGAATGTCTACTTAAAATATCAGATTTATATTAATATACATGTAGAAATATGTGTATAAATAAGTTATGTGTATATGTGCATGTGTTCCTCCAATAAGGCAGTTGCTTAAGGCTCGAATGCATCAGAGCATGTTGGAGAAAGGCGAAGCATAGATCCTTCTTCTCAAATGCTTGGCTTACATAATACTCATATCTCAGGAATTTGAAACTTTCAGACAATAACTGAATATCCCACTTTTCATCCAGACATCTGGAGTTCAAATACATTTAGGCTATGATTACATAGGAATGGGCAGTGAAAGAATTCATAGGTGCTAATCAACACATTCAGTAACCAAAATCTATAATGGAATCAAATTTAAACAATAATACGCCTTCAAGAGCTTTAAGACAACATTTAAAGACAACAGAGAAGTGTCTTATCCTGAGGCAGCCGATCCTTTATATTATTTTTGTGGGATCTGAACTCATTTGCACCTGAGATAAAGAATGTATTCTCCAACCTTCTCTGTTCTCCTCTGACCCAGGTAATAACTGAGAGTAGAGCAGAGAAGATCATGTGTTCCAAAGCCCTCCCTTGTTTTCCTCACAAGTCAGACTTAAAAGTAGCAACTGCAGTAACGATCAGCTTGAAGGAGAGAAGCTCAGCTGTCCTTTCAGGCTTGCCTGCAGGGTTAGTTCAGGGAGCAATAGTACAGTCACAAAAGAAATTTCTGTCTTTAATTTTGAGTTTTTTAAGCTTCACATTCAGAGCACAAGTTTACTTATTGTCCCCTGGTTCTGTTTAAAAAGCTGTTTTTTGATGCATTTAAAAGCAACTGTAGATCTTTCTTTTCTTGGAGAGCATGGTTATTAGGTGCTCAGATCAGGTTTGGCAAAAGACTGGGAAAATGCGCTGGGTTCCTTTTCCTGCTGACTGCCTGTGACAGTTGCAATTACTGTCCTTTGTTCATAGGTGGCTAGAAAGTGAAGAGGATACAATAGTGTGTTGCCCTCCGGGGGTAAATAAATTTGACTTAATGGTTCTTGGGGGTCAGACACAATGATTATGTAGTGCTTAGGAATGTGGTTTTCTTGCCACCTCAGAAGTTAGACAAGAACAATGGCTTAGCTGTTTGGCAGCTGTTTATTTATGAAGCTAATAAAGGTGTAAGTCTCATGTACACTACACTGTTTGTGATCAGGGTAGAGGAAGATTAAACATGAGCTTTTTTTTTTAAATCTGAAAACGTAAATTTATTCCATTCTTAGGTGATGTATTAATGATACTTTAGAATAATGTATTTGAATAGAATCTCTGCATATATTAGGATGTATACAGCCTTTACAGTGCTTACTGAGACCTCGTGTGGTTTTTCCTCCATTCACACTGGTCAGTGTTCATGTAACTTTTAATTACCGGTAGTTCCTTAAAGTATACATTGAGTGAATGGATGACTGTGTGTGTGTGTGCATATGCATGTGCATGCACACATACATACGCACACACACCCCTGTTCTCAAATATCTAAGACTATAGCCACGTGAGGACAGAACTCAGTTCTTAAGGGCTGGCTTCAAGTTGCTGTGAGTAAATTACTTTCAGGGCATTTGGATAAAGACTAAAATTATAGCTTGGCAAAGTTTAAAGAGGTGTCTCTTCTTACTATTACTATTTAAAAATTAAAAACTTTTAAAAGTAGGAGAAATAAATAGCATTTGGATTTGAATAGTTTCACTATCAGTAAATAGTTGTCATACTCACTTAAAGCCAATCTCAAGTTTTAAGAAACAATGTGAGTTTGTAAAGGTCACCAGTTCTGAGAGCATAAAATTATTTTTCCTGTTAGGTTATTTTGCCTTGTTAGAATTTATACCATTTTATGGTCGAGTACTTTGGGAATGTGAGGTAATTAGGCTTTAAAGTTACATTAGAAACAACCCTCTAAAAAGTACACAAAATAAAAACATGAGATCCAGTTTTGCAGGACAAAATAGTTTGACTAAAAAGCTCTGTTGACAGCAAACAGTCAATATATATCATAAACTGATTAGCTGCCTGGATAAATTATTTATTTCTTCTTCTCTAATCAGCCATATGGTGTAACTGGCCAGTTTACAGAGATTTTTTTGCCCCTATTTATAGCAGAAACACAGAATAAAGGTTGTATGAAAGCTGAAGAACTACCTTTTATAGCCTCATAGTTATGGAGAAGGGAAAAAACAATGTCTGCATTCCATTTGGTAACCAGTTGTGTCACACGTTGTTTCATCTAGCACGGAAGTCCATTGCATTGAAGGTCCTTCCCTTGGCACTTCTCTTGAGGATAGTGTCTGGGGATCCATGGTGGCTTTGTCTAATCTAAACAGATCACTTATTTTTCAATGAAGTCATTGAAAATTTGTGTTTTACTGACAAATATTTGTAGGATTACAACAAAAATATCTGCATGCAAAATTCTCACCAATATTTCTATCTTGGTGAGCTTATGAAAGAAGGACATTGTTTGAAAGGTTTTCTAGGTAAGTGAACTCAGAAACAACCTACATCAGTTTCTTTATCTGCCTTCTTTGAAGAATTCTTTACAGCCTGGTTTCTTTCCCATCTCTGGTAGACAGACCCCTCTCACCCTGTTCAGAATGCATTGATTTAGGTCAGCAAAGTATTGTATCTGCTTTTAAGGAAAATGTCAGCTGCAGTTAGTATAGTAAAAATTGACTGTTTCTGAAAGATGTAATTTTGTTTATTGTTTTTTCTAGAAGTTGAGACATAAATGCAAACACCAAACAGCTCTATTATGTCAGTAATGGATTCAAGAAAATAATCCATTCAGCAATACTTTAGCCTTTCAGAACTCGTGAATTCAAGACATCTTACTTGGATTCAACATGTGGATTAAAGTAGATCCTCTCTTAGGTGACATAACATTTTGAGATAAAAGAGATATGTAGATTCAGTGTGTGGCTTGAAAGAGAATTCTATTTAAATAGCATCAGACAATTGGAAAACAAGTAGACTTGGAATAAGAATCAGATCTTAAGTAATAAATCTGAGAAGGGGGCCTGTCTTTCTTGTTGAATAAGAATGCCACTGAAAAAAGCTTTAGTTGTAAATTCAAGCTAACTTAAGTTAGTGTTCATTCATTGTATTTACAGTTCATTCAACAAATACTTCTGTGTGGATGCATCTGTGTTAGATTTATTATATCTCCTATTTAAATGTGAACTCTATGAAGCAGACATTTTTATCTTGCTTGTACTCTGTAGCATCCCCAACACCTAGAATGGTATGAGAGACATCTCTGGCTATATACTGAATAAATGAAAGAGGAGGCAGTCATTTGAGGTAGTGCTCAATTGGGGCTGATTTTGCTCTACCAGGGGAAATGGGGCAATGTCTGGAGACATTTTTGGGTGTTACAACTATGTGGGAAGTACCACAACCATCTAGCCAGTGACAGTAAACAACATAGCTCTTCAGAAAAGAATTGTGCCAAAATGTCAATGATGCCAAGATTGGGAAACCCTGATCTAGGGGAAGGGTTTTCCAAGGGTGAAATTGGAGTGTGAAGGCCCTAAGGCGGGAGCAAGTTTACATATTGGTTTTAGAGGAATTCAAAGGAGATCATGTGACTAAAGCATTTTATCAAAAGATAAAGTGGTGAGGCCATGATATCAAAGGGGTTGAGAGTTTTATCATTTAGAACTTTGTAGGTAGTTTGATTTTCATTCTGTATGCAATATGAAGCTATGAAATGGTTTTATACAGGCATGTAACGTGATTTGATTTACCTTCTCTGAACATAACTCTGAATGTTTGCCTGAAGAATAGGTTTCAATAGGGGAAGCAGTGGAAGCTGGCAAGATGGTTAGAAAACTGTTGTAGTAGTCGAGGCAGCAGATAATGGTGGTCTTGATTAAAGGTTAATATTGGCGCTGATCATACATGGACTGATTTATAATATTTTTTAAGGTTAACAAAATTCCTAATGCATTAGAGATAGAAGATGAGGCAGAAAAAAGAATCCAAACAATGTATGGATGGTGATATCGCTTACCGAGGTGGAGAAGACTGAAGTGGTTTCTTTGCCTCGTAACCTTTGTTACACTATATTAAGGAATGTGTGACCTGTGCTGCTTCTATGGAACCTACAGAACTATAAAGAATCATTCAAATTATTATTATGCCTCTAGTTACTATCCAGTAGGAAGAACTGAAACATAGAAAATATTTGTCTTTTGCATTGGTAATCCTTCCTCCCAAAGGAATTGAAGCAGGACTAGCATAGAGTGCAAATAACTGAAGCAGATGAAAACAAATTGCTTTTAATAAAACACACATACACAAACATATCATTAGTGGTCTGAATCTTACAGAGCTAGTTCATACATATTGCCTTTCCATAGTGTTACATAATTTTTTAAAAAGATTCTATTGTTTTTGATAGGGAGAAGTGGGAGGGGCCAAGCAGCCTCCATAGTTGTACGTCATCAGTTTTCAACATAGTTTCATCCTACACAGGTGGGCGTTGGGCTGCGCAAGGTAGGAACTGGGCCAGGGGCCTCCTACATGGGAGGCACACCCCTGCAAGCTGGGGGGCCTCCCACTTGAGAAGGACACCTCTGTTCAACTTATGGGTCCACATGAGCTGGGGCCAGGACTCGATCCTCTGATCCCGGGGCTGCAATTCAAGCGCTCAATGCACTGAGCCATCCCAGGATCCCCCATAGTGTTACATAATTGTATGAATACCGGTACTAAAAATATAAATGTAAGTAAAGAAACAATGGCTCCTCTTTGTTTAGGGGGCCTCTGGGACTTTCCAATGAGCTAAATTTTTTCTGTTCTTGTTTTGTTTTGTTTTTTAACTCTAGGGTGTTTTGTGACTATTATTAGTTTCTCCAGTGTTCATAATTTACTTACTGAACCCTCCTCACTCACTGGGAGATAATTGTAAAAAACAGTATTATTTAGAGAGAAAGAGGGCTTACTTCTTCATTTTTGTTTTATAAGAATGGGGAAAATTTCTTTTACAAAAGTCTAAGTTCCTTGGCTCAACTTTCATGAGCCCAAACCAGAACACTTCTCCCCATTTCTCTTGGCTACATGGTATACCTAAACTTGAAAGTGGTGTAAAGGGAAGGGACTTTGTTCTTTATGTCATTCATTAAACAGTTTTAGATGATTTGCTATATGCCAGGTGCTATAGTAGGCAATGATGATATAAAAGTTGGTAATTTATAGTTATTGCTGACACAACTATCTCTACTGACTTTAGGAGACAAATGCGAAAATAAGATAATACAATGTAATGTTGAAGTACCTCAATAAAGTTGTATAGTGTGTGGATTCCCAAATAAAGGAACAATGGTTATCAGTGGCAATAAGGAAAAAGAATCATAAAGATCAAGACACAGGAGCCGAAACATGAAGAATGAATGCTTATTTAGTTGGCACTTGTGAAGGGTAGCATTAAGGAAGGATGGTTGAAAAAATCAGTGTAGTTAGAATTTAGGAGGCAAAAAGAACTAGGAATGTTGGGTTATATATTGAAGGACCTCATTTATTCCTAAGAATGAGTTGACATTTTATTCTGAAGACAGTGAAGGTATTTAAACAGAGGAAGTGATATGACTAGATTTGTTTTCTAGGAAAATAATTTTGGTCCCTATTTAGAGGATAGGCTTGCAGGGGGGAAAATTAATGACAGTAAGTTAGTTCTATTAAAAGTTTGCTGTAACAATTCATGAAAAGGATAATGAAGAATGGCGTGGAGATGGAGAAGGAAAGTTTTCCCTAAGTGCTGTACAGCAGTATTTATGTTGTATTTACTTGTGTAAAGGAAATTGTTGTGTGTTGGATTGTGCCCTTTCAAATCTTTATAAGTTGAAGCCATAACACCTACTACCTCAGAATGTGTCTGTGCTTGGAGATAGGGTCTTTATAGAAGTAATTAAATTTAACTGGGGTCGTATGACTGATCTCCTTATAAGATGATGAAAGTTGGACACAGTTATGTACAAACAAAGATGAAGTAAAGACACAGGTAAAAGCTGGCTATTTATAAGCCTAGGAGAAATTTCTGGAACAGATGTTTCCTCACATCCTTCAGAAAGTAACCAACCCTGGTAACATCTGTTCTTGACCTTCTAGCCAATAAATTTAAATTTCAGTTTGTTTAAGCCACCCAATCTCTGGTATTTTGCTACTAGCCCTGGTAAACTAAGAGAAATAGTCTGTTGTGTGCTTAAATCTTTATTAACAAAAATAGACTATATAAGAAAATAATGATGGTGGTTTCTTTTAACGGTGATTTCTTTTGAGAAATCACCCATTTATGATTACTAGCCATTTATTCACGTGAACATACTGATGTAAAAAATAATTTAAATTCATTAAATTAAAGAAAATGAAACAGCCGTTTTGAGGAAAAATGATAATTTATTGATATAATGGATAATAGGGATGGGTAGTTGAGAAGAGAATTGAGGATGTTGTTAGTATTTTTAGCGTAGAAAATTAATTGGGTGATAATCCTTTAAAAGTTGGAGTAAAATGCAGGGTTCCACCTTATGTTAAATTTCAACACTAAGATCTATACTTAGAGATATACATTCTGCATCTAGAAATAAATTGCTAGGGCTGGAAGACAAACTTGTGGCTGGCCTATACTTTAATAGTTCATTGACTCTGACAAAAGTCTACTGTAGAACTCAGAAAGTTTAAAATATATAAGATAAAGGCCTTAAAATTGTTGGAATGTGGAGTGTAGGAACTGAATCATGTTAGCAGCTCAAGACCAAAAAATGACAGAGAATGGGACTGGGAGGAATATGAGCACTTCTAAGTAGCAGAAAAGGTAAAACTAGTAAAGAAGATTGAGAAGAAGTTCGCTAAGTAGGAACTAAAATAATAGAATTGTGTCTGAGAAGTCATATGAGAAAGTCAAGATGAAGGGTGATAGACGAAAGAAAGGTTCAGAAAGTGTGAATTGAGTAAGAGCTTTTAAATTAGATTTGTTTTAAATTTTCAGTAAATCTTATTTATGTCTATATTACTGAGACAAAAGAATTTTGTTTATCTATCATATACTGATGCCCAAATGATATTTGTTTATACTCATCATCAAATAAGTATGGGTATATTTTTTTACACATTGGCATTATGTCTATTATAATGCATAATGCCACCTTAAGCTTTTAAATTATTCTTCCACATATTTACATGAAATACATTTTTTTCTGAGTGTGTCAATAATATTTATTATAGAAAATTTTCTAAATATAAAAAGAATATTAAAATGACCTGCAAACCCATCACCTAGAAATAGCCACTATTAATACTCAAATATACATAAGTTTTCTTTCAATATTATTCTGTGTTAACATATGAATATATTGAGGTGTTTATACAGAAGTTTTGTGTCTTTTTTTGTTGTTGTTATTCTTTTTTTTAATTTTTAAATTTATTGGAGTGACATTGGTTTCAAAAAATTACATAGGTTCCAGGTGTACAATTCTACATTATTGTCTTTGTATTGCATTATGTGCTCACCATCCAGAGTCAGTTCTGTTTTCGTCACCAGAAGTTTCATTTCTATCTAACTTTTTCACCTTGCTTTATATCATGAACAAGTTGCCATTTAATTATATATTCTTAAATACTTTTTTCATAGATGTAAAATGCTCTTAACAAATGGGTATCTCATTATTATTTGATTATTACCATTTGACATTTAAATTGTTTTTAGTATTTCATTTAAAACACATAACTAATACTTCTTTTCTTGTAATTTTCTTGGAGTATATTTTTAGAAGTAAAATTGCCCCATAAAATTATGAGGATTACAAGACATCATCTGCATTACTTTTCCTAATGTGTACCTTAGAATTATGGTAGATTTACTCCTCTACTGATAATGTATGAAGATACACATCTTACCATTATTTCAATTAAAAAATATTCCTTGTACTTAGATTATTTAATATAGGATTATAATCACAATAGTCATATACTTATTCTCAAGTAACTGTTTTGTTTGTTTGTTTATTTTATTTTTTTTATGGAATCTAAATTTCTAAGGTATAGTAAATTATCAGCAACAATCTCCTGAGCACCTGCTCTGAATACGGCTAGGTATTTGGATTAAAGAATATTAGGTATGGAATGCAGGGATAGCTCTGCAGGTTGAGCACTTGCCTTATAATAATGAGGTCCAGGTTTCGATTCCAGGTCCTGACTCATGCAGACCCCATATGCTGAACTGTGGAACAATTGGTAACCACTGAGATCAGCGGCAACGGTTCTCACCTTCCATGTGGATGCCCCACATCCACCTATGTGGAATAAAATCATGTCACAACTAATTATTTACAACTATGGAGACTGCTCAGGCCCTCCCCCTTGTCTGTCTGTCTGTCTGTCTCTCTCTCTCTCATTACCTTCTCTCACACAATAATTTTTTTTTTTAAAAAAGGATATAAGGCATGATTCTTGCCCTATATCTACTCATAATTTCTTTTCTGGGTGTTTGTTCTCTATCCTATTTTCTAAATTACATTAAAAACTTTATTTGCATTCCAAATGGGCACAGAAAAATTGTAAGCCACTAAGTATAG
This sequence comes from Craseonycteris thonglongyai, assembly GCA_004027555.1. Lineage (NCBI taxonomy): Eukaryota > Metazoa > Chordata > Mammalia > Chiroptera > Craseonycteridae > Craseonycteris > Craseonycteris thonglongyai. Next base: position 21,516 of record PVKE010022203.1, read on the forward strand.
CTACTACTTCTTAAAACAGCACGTGCTTTTTTAGCATAAATTGTTAGAGAGAAATGCAGTGGAATGGGGAAGAATGACTGAATTATAACATGTTCTATCTAATTATATATATAGGTAGCAAATGCATTATTAAAATAATGCTTAGTGTCTTATGTTTCAAGTGAAAATTGTAATTAAAAAGTATGTTTTATGCTGCTGCTAGGGAGCTTGTCTATCTGGTGAATTTTAAAAGAACAATTAAAGTGACAGTGTTTCTGTTTCAGTGAACTGCTCACATTTCCATTGTATCAAATAGTGTTTTAGCCTGACTAAAGCAATTCACTGGTATGTTTTAAAATCTTGAGCATGGTATTTATTTTAAATGACTGCTGTGACTTCTCCAAATCGTGGATTTGACAATAATCTTGGGCAACTACATGCAATCTGTTAGTTTTGCAACCATATTACATTATTTCATGATAGACTAAACTTATATTCTCAAACTCGAATATTTTCTCTGCCAGCAATATTCTGTTTTTGAAGAAAGTCTGATTGGCATATGAGAAAACAGTCTATAACTTGATTGGCTAATAGATTCCCCCTCCAACATTTTAATGTAGGAGTCCTTAGTTCCAATTCTTCAAGATTCTTTTTAAAGAATCATATTACTGGTAATAATGCCTTGTTCTCTTCATAATTATAGTTATTAAATGTTCATGTTTTTTGCTTGCTGCTTTAATTTGATTAAAAAGTGATTTAGGTCCATTTTATTTCCATCAGGTCCCAGTGTAGAAGACTAAAAATAGTAGCTGCACAGCCTACAGTTTTGTATTTACTTGTAAAATAAAAGGGGAAAAAAACTATAGGTTATTACTTGTAAGTAAAAAAACAACAATACACAATCACAAAATTAATTCTGATGTTTTGCATATGGGTAAAAAAACATCATTTTTTACTATTGAGTTAAATTCTAAAAAAATGTAAGTATATGTGTGTTGACCTTATACTTGGAATAAATAGTTCTCCCTATACCAGAATTCGTGTTATAGAAAAAAATCACTCACTGTCTTCTAATTTCTCCTTTCCTGTACATCGTGTTCTTTTCAGGGACTCCTGAAAGTCTAGCTGAGAAGGAGAGGCAGCTCATGGGGATGATCAATCAGCTGACCAGCCTGCGAGAGCAATTGTTGGCCGCCCATGATGAGCAGAAGAAACTGGCTGCATCTCAGATTGAGAAACAGCGCCAGCAAATGGAGTTAGCCAAGCAGCAGCAGGAACAGGTGAGTAAGCGCTAGAGACACAGTCAAATTCCTTAGGCTTTGTTTGGCCTGCTGCATGTCGGTCGTAGGCATACAAAGACCAACTAAATCATCTTCTGCCTGTCCCCACATGAATATTTTTAAAAAATGCAAAACATCAAAGCAGACAGAACATTCTGATCTGAAGAAGGTCATCAACTGCTTTAGTGGTATGTAGCATGGAAGTAATTATAATCAAGGCAAAAGGCAGATAGGTCATGAGAGAAGTACCAAAAAGAACCATAGAGGGTCAAGAGAACATTTTTAGTCAGGGTCGTTAAAAGTCAATTTTTAATTATGGGGCAGGACTGTTATATAGGGTATTAAAATATTTTAATAAGGAGTGGGAATCTAAACTAGGTAGGGTAATAAACCTGGAAAAAAGAAGAAAGGAATAAAAACCTTAACTAGGGCAGAGGTTTCACAAAAGAGTGATGGTTAGTTAACTTTTTTAGTGGGCAAAAGGGAGAGGAAAAGTTTTGAACCTTGAGTGATCAGGAAAATCGAGGGAAGGCAACTTTGGAAAAGCAGGTGGCTTTATTATGATGAATTGAAGCTGTTGTCAGGTTGTCTATCTGGAGGTGTGTAAGAAACAGGTAGAAATTCCAGTCAACAATTTGGAAGACAGGGCTGAGCTAATTGCCTTATATTATCTGCAATCGAGATGGTAGTTTAAACCACTGGAGTAAATGTTTTATTCAATTTGTTCAATCTATGGTAACCCAGTGCTTGTTATGTGCTGGGCAGTGTGCTAAGTGCTGAGGCTACCTCAATTAACCAAAAAGACAAAGCCCCTAAGTTCTAGTGGAAAGAGGTGATTAACAAAGAAAAAGAAAAATTAACAAAATAATTTCAAATACTGATACGTAATTTGAAGAAATGTAAAAATAATTTGATAAATTATCGATTGGTATGGCAATGCACTGTCTCCTAGATTGGATGGTTGGATCTGGCTCCCACAAGACAGCCATATTAACATCTGGGACCACAGCCTTTTATGCAGACAGATGGCAAGTTTAAAGCCTTAAGTGATATAAGAAAATGGATCCTTAGAAGATACTGGCATATAGCTGGTAGAAAGAGGGAAATGAACATATCCAGAAGCAAGAAGCTACTAGATTTGTCATTTAGATTCTCATCATTGGCCTTTAAAGGTGTGGCTTCTATGGAGCTTTAGTAGCAGAGGTCAGACAATGAAAAGTGACATGTAGAAGAATTGATAAGTAGTAGAAAAGTGATGGCAATGCATAAGAACTATTCTTATACTTAAAGGAAATTGGTAGTGATGAGAAAGGTAGATAGAAGGTATCATAAGATGAACTTACGTATAAAGATGGTGCATCTTTTTAGAACTAACTCCCTTTGACATACCGTGTTCTGGGCTCAGTCCACTTACCATCCTAAGTGGAGGAGAACCATTATTTGGTCAAGGTTATTTGTGTTCCCACAAATTGTGTGTTCCCACAAATACTGCAAAGCCTACTAAATAGCTTTCAAAGTGTAAACCAGCAGAGTTAGTTGAAAGAGGTAAAGAAATATTCAGATTATATATGAATAGACCCCTTTTAATTCAGTTCATTCTACTTGGTGGCTCATCTCTGCTTGATAAATGACATTTTATTTTTAATGAAACACCTCACCATTTTCCTTAAAGATATATTTGGCCTATTAATGGCTATGATATGTATTCCTCTTATTTGACCCCTATGATAAAACAGTTTGGAATGCTTGCCTATGATGGTCTTCAAAAACACCACCCGTTTCTTGTGTTTTTAACTCTCAATACCTTTAGGCATCTGAATTCAAGTAAACTTTCAGAGCTTCTGAAGCTGTAGTTCAGATGGGAATATTTCTTGGTAGGGAATTCCTGTTTGGTGAGTTTGAGGGCACACTTGTCCAAAAACCATCTGAGTAATTACTAATGGAGAACAAGGTTCCTATCTTTCTCTTTCACATTCTGACCTACCCCGACATCTAAAAGATTCTAGAATTTCTTATTTTGTCTGACATTCTTCTTGGAACATTAGAAGTCCTTAAGTTCTTCCAGAATTTCTTCCCTGTATTGGAGAGATGCCGGACAATGATGCTTAAACAGCCTACGAGAAGGTCTCTCCTGATAGCTACAGGTCATATTAATATTTCTAGAACTCAGTCTGCTCTCCCAGATTCTCTCTCCCATGCAGTGCTGGTGTGTATAGTCACCACCCTTGTGGTCACTGATCTTTTCACCAGGGCCCAGGGAAATTTCTGAAGGACATTTTGTGTTTATGCTATATGATTCAGGTTAGGCCTATCAGCTCTTGAAAACTCCTGTTTTAACCCTCCTCCTAATACTCCTGACTCCATATAGGGTGTCCATACTCTCTTTGATCTACCCTTCCTATTACAGCTCTTGAAGATGCGAATGAACCTGTATGCTGATCAGCCTTTTCACCAGACTTTGAGGCCCATTCCACATTCATGTACTCAACAAATATTGATTGTGCCCCAATTCGATGCCAGGTTCTGTTCTAGTTATTAAGCTACAACAAGAAATAAAACAGGCAAAAAATCCCTCCTGTATTGAATTGTAGTTGAAAAGAGATAGACAATAAATTAAAAAGTAAAATATAATATATGTTGATAAGAATTATGGTGAAAAATAAAGCAGAGAATTAGGGCTGAGAGTGCCAGGTAGAAAGATAGGCTCTTTTAAAGCAGGTGCTCAGGGAAGACCTTATTAATATGTGAGCAGAGACTTGGAGGAGGTGAGGGAGTGAGCAATGCAGTTATCTAGGGAAGGAATATTCCAGGGGAAAGCCGGGACGGCTCAGCGGGTTGAGCGCTCGCTTTGAGGCCACGAGGACCGGGGATCGAATCCCGGCTCCGGCCCAGGCAGGACCCACATGCTGAACTGGGGAGTTCCCACAGTTCGGTTCTCTAACTGTCTCTGTCTCTGTCTCTCTCTCTATCTGTCAAAAGTAAAATAGAAATAAATATGCACTGA
>PVKE010022204.1:0-25777 GCA_004027555.1 Craseonycteris thonglongyai
ATTTATTTGTATTGGTTTTTGACAGAGAGAGAGAGAGAAGACAGAGACAGAGAGAAGGGGGAGGGCCCAGAGCAGTCTCCACAGTTGACAGCATTAGTTTTCCATATACTTTTACTCCACAGGTGGATGTGGGGTTGTGCAGGGCAGGAACTGGGCCAGGAACCTCCTGTATAGGTCCTGGCAAGAACTGAACTGGGGGCACACCCCAGGTCACCCCAGGTTTGCATGGGCCGGAGTCGGGATTCGATCCCTGGTCTCTGGGGCTACAAAGTGAGCACTTAACTTGCTGAGCCATCCCAGCTTCCCAGTTCAATTGTAAAGACTGGTGAAATTAGGTAATTTGAGGTCGTGACAATTACATTTATTATCAACAATAGTACTGCTATCTATGGTGTCATTAAAGCATTCTGTAAATAATAACTAAAATGACAGCATGCCTGGAAAATAAAAACAAAAACAAAAACAGGATCTTATAGAAAGTGAGCTTTGTGTTTCCATTGACGTACGACCCAAGCTTCAGTCAGTAATTGATGGGAGGAATAATAGGATACCGTAAGTAGAGAACTCTGGCCTAGTCAGCCTGAAGTCAGACATTTTCTTGTCATTTTTCTACCTTTAACAAATCAGAGAACCAGAAATAGGACTTGCATACACAGCAGCCTAGTACCACCCTACAGATGGCATGCCTACAGAGGGTCAAGGCAACAGATAGATGTGTGAAGCTCAGAGGTAGGTAGGTGTCTTGATGTTGTGAAGGGCCTGCAACCATCACAGCATGTTTTATACCTTTCACATCAAGGCAAGCTCTAACTAAGCTGATTGAATTTGGCTTTTTAAAAAGTAACTTGAAAACAAACAACTTCTATGCATTTCTTTAGGATCCTGACCTTTAATTCTGCGTCCTTGAGGTCCAAGATGGAATGAGACTACCACGCCTGGGACCCACAGGTGTTTGTCAAATCACTACGGTCCTTGCTCAAGTTCACTGAGGAAGAATTTGTTTTGAAATCGAAGCCCCTTTCACACTGTTTGAACTCTACTGGGTCTAGCCAGGCTGGGACATGAGGTAAGGCAGCCAGTACATTGCCATGATGACACAAAGCAAGGGCTCCTGAGTCCACTCTCTAACATTCCCTGACCATCCCAGGCCAGACAGCTCTTCCTTCAGAGGGTCCTAGTGAGCAGTGCTCTCATTTGACCTTTAAGCTTAAATAAGCCACTAATGGTACAAGGAACCATAGGTTATATTCTGTTTGTTCAACTGAATTACAAATTCATTCAATTAAGAGCCATGACCATATTTCTTTGTATCTCCTAGTTCTTAATACAATTCCTTACATATACATACTAGGGACTTGATGCACTCTTGTTGACTGATTGACAAGAATGATTTTCTAGTCATTTTCATACCTTCAGCACATAGATGGCTTTTGCTGATTACTAGGATAGTTTGGGATACATAAATAAATGAAAAAATTGAATGTTATATTAGGACACTATTAATTAATAATGCCTTAGGATGAGTTACTAAGAGAATTAACAGAAAGGCTGGGTCATAGAAAGGAATGAGCACTGCTCTGGAAGCTCCAAAAATCACTAAATGATGTTAAGTCATATCACCTTTGACCTCCAGTATTATTATAAATAAAATGCAGGGCTTGGAATAAGTGATCTCTCTGTACCTTTAGAAGAGGAAAAGGCAAGGAATAGAGGAATGGAACACAGGTGCAAGTTTTACTCCAGGCTAGCTCTTTAAGAAACTGGATCTCACAAGAGCTCATTCAGTTAAAAAAAGAAAAGAAAAGAAAGAATTCTCTCAGAGAAAATGGATCATTCTAACAGACATTTAAAATAGACTGTTGGAGTTGGTTAGATTTTATTTTATTTAGAATTTTTCATATCTATGTTCCCAAGTGAAATCAGTCTATATTATTTTTTTATTCTTTTTTAAAAAGATTTATTTTATTGTTTGATAGAGACAGAGACAGAGAGAAGGAGGAGAACCTAGAGCAGTCTCCACAGCCATTTGTCATTAGTTTTGACATAGTTTCATTCCACAGGTGGGTGTGGGGCCGAACAGGGTAGGAACCTAACTGGGGACCTCCTGCATGGGAAGCACACCCCTGTAAACTGGGGGCCTCCCACAGAAGCACACCCCAGTTCAGCATATAGGTCTGCATGGGCCAGGACCAGGACTTGTTCCTCGAACCCCATAGCTGCAAGGCATTTTTGCTTCATTCTGGGGCTTAAAAAATTAGTCACCTACATAGAAAGTTATGTGTTGTGTTATGTTGTTTTTTGTTTTATTCTGTTCCGTTTCTTCAGCATCTTGAAAATAGGACTTTATGCATTCAGGGTTACTGTTCAGTAGTCCAATGTCAATCTGATTCTTTTTTCTTATATGTAATGAGCTTTTATTCTTTAAAAGTTTTGAGAGTTATTTTATTTTTTATTTTATTTTCAGTGGTCATACATTTCACTGTAATGTTTCCCACTGAGGGCTCTTATTTATTTATTTATTTTTTTGGCAACTTATAAATCTTTTAAAAGTGTTTTAGTTGTTTTTATTTTTTAATTTTGGAACACCCTCCCTATTACTTCATCAAATTTTTCCTTCCCTACATTTTTTTTCCCTCTCTGCTGAGATTTCAATTACATGATCTTTGACTCATACACTTAATATTTCCTTTGTATTTACCATCTATTTGTGCCTATTTTTTTAGAGTGCCTTACCTTGATATTTCAAATTATTAATTTATCTATTCTATCAATCATTTCATTTATTTTTTTATGTTCCATATCTCCAATTGATTTTTTTCTTCATAATGAATTATTGCTTTGTGTTTCCAGTATTTTCCCTTATCATATCATTTTTAGTATATTAGAATAATTTTAAATATTTCTTCTGTATGGTCCATGAACTCTGTTTCATGTAGTAAGCTTGGTCCAGATGTCTTTTGATGACAGGACTTACTACACTCCTTAGGAGTCTTCCAGCTGCTGCCTGTGAACTCCCATTTATATGAAGTATCTTCTACCTTGATGGCAAATGCGAAGTTGGAAAAGGGGTAAAAGTCTTCAGCTGCAGCTTGGATCACTTCTGGTGAGTCTTGAGTTGAAAATAGAGCTGGAGAGTCTTTGGAATCACAACTGGGCTCTCTAGTCTGTGTTACCTCCTAACACAATCCTGACCACTCCACCCTAGGGCCTCAGATTTTTCAACAGCCTTATCTCCAGGTTGTAGTCATCTGATGAGACTGAAGGGTTGGGGACCTGAGGTAGGTAGGGCGTGTTTAGAAGAGGAAATGCCCAGGTGCTGGCAAGTCTACCACTGTTATTACTTTGACTGGACTCTCGCATTGCTCTTGATTTGGCAGGCTACTTTCTTCCAGCTCTACGCTGATTTTGCTGTTTTTCTGTCTCTTGTTTTTGGCATAGCAATGGTGGAGTCTGGGTGATGTAGGAAGAACAGACATAGCCAGAAAGCTTTCTCTCAAACCAGTCCCTCTGCTGAAGGCTCCCTACCCTCAATCCCAAACAGGGACCTAACCACCTTCTATCTCCCTTTAAGAATTTCCGGGGGAAGCCGGGATGGCTCAGTTGGTTAAGTGCTCACTTTGCAGTGCCTAGGACTGAGGATCGAATCCCAGCCCTGGCCCGTGTGGATCCATATGCTGAACTAGGGAGTGTCATTCTGTCTCTGTATCTCTCTCTCTCTCTCTCTCTCTCTGTCAAAAACAATAAAAAAAAAATAATAATTTCCTTCTAGGGGATGCAGGATGGCTTAGTGGGTTGAACACTCGTCTTGCAGCCTGGGGTTCAAGGATCAAATCCCCAGGCTCCCTGGGGTGAGCTCCATGTGGGAGGCCTCTGGTCCAGTTCCTGCCCTGCACAGCCCCACACCCACCTGTAGAATGAGACTATGTAGAAAACCAATGATGTGCAACTGTGGAGACTGCTCTGGGCCCTCCCCCTTCTCTAAAAAATAAATCGTAAAAAAAAAAAAAAGAACTTCCTTCCAGTTTTATTTCACATTTTGAACCCATCAATCTCTTGCTTTTGCTTCTATGGCAACTCCAAGGTAAGGTTTGAGGAAGGATTTATCTGCCATGTTCATATGACATATTTCCAGGAATGAACAATTCACCAGTGGTTGTCAGAAGATCACTAGGACTCTGAGAGAATGTATTAGGTGGGGTAGGTGACTCATGGGCTAATTTTTTTTTACGATTTATTTTATTGCTTTTGACAGAGACAGAGAGAAGGGGGAGGGTCCAGGGCAGTCTCCGTAATTATACGTCATCAGTTTTTAACATTATTTCATTGCACACACGTGGGAGAGGGCCACGCAGGGTGGGAACTGGGCTGTGGGCCTCCTGCATGGGAGGCATGCCACCTTGAGTCAGGGGCTGAACCAGGGGGGTAGCCAGGGGGGGTGAGAACCGAACTGGGGGCCTCCTACATGGAAAGTACACCCTAGTTCAGTATATGGGTCTGCACGGGCCGGGGTCAGGATTCAACCCTCAGTCCCTAGGGCTGCAAAGGAAGTCTTTAACCCTCTGAGCCATCCCAGCTTCTGGCTAATATTTTTAGTGTAATCTTTTTTTTTCTAGTTTATTTATTTATTTATTTTGACATTAATAGCTTTCTAAAATCTTCTGTTGAATCCTAATATATAAAATACATTATCAGTCATACCCTGGTTGAAGCAGGGCTGGGGACCCAGAATTCTGCATTCTCAGCAGCCCACACAGGCCCCCCCCCCCCACCATGGGGATCCCATAGAAATCTCTATGTAAGCCTGGAAGTAACGAAGAACAGAGTCTGAAAAACTACCCCCTAAACATTTACAATGTGGCCATGTTTATAGTTCCATTTATTTTACCTTGTCTTGTTAATTAACAATTCATTATACTGATAAAGGACCTTACTTCTTTTCCTACTAACCAAATAACTTTTTGTTGTTGCTGCTTCAATGAGTAGGAAAGAATATGAACAGCTGTTCCCCCAAACCGATTGGCCTTCTTTTTCTCTGAATGAGAAAATCTTTAAAACCTACCCCATCTTAGCTAGATCTCAGTTTTAGGCAATATCCAAGAGTTTTGGGAGTTTAGACTCAATAAATTTATAGACAGTAAGTGAACAATCTGTATTGCCTACAATTTCTAGTTGATGAAGATACTGTATAAATGTCAATCTCAGACCCAGGATCTGGCCTGTATGGGGAAGTTTATTGCAGGAGAAGTGAAAACTGCTCATTGCTCCAACCATTCATCACCCATGCATTCGAGAAAGCCACCCATCTATCAGATACTTCCTAGGCATCTATAGAGAACTACTGAAGAACTGGGGCATTGACTTGCTCATTCCTGTGTTCCCTACAGTTTCTAGCATAGCATAATAAGCACAGGTACTCAAAAATAAGTGTGTGGGGTGGGTGGGTGGGTGGGTGGGTGGAGAGCCGGGATGGCTCAGTGGGTTGAGCACTTATTTTGCAGCCCCGGGGACGAAGGATCGAATCTCAGCCCCGAACTGGGGAGTGCCCCCAGCTCAGTTCTCACCTGGATGAGACCGCGGCCCAGTTCCTGCCCTGTGCAGCCCTACGCCCACATGTGGAAAAACCAACGACGAGCAACTGTGGAAACTGTTCTGGGCCCTCCCCCTTCTCTCTGTCTCTGTATCTCTTTCTCTCTCACTCTCTCTCTCTCTGTCAAAAACAATAAAAATAAATATTAAAAAAATATATATATATGTGGGGGTCAAAGACCTTAGTTTTGAACTCATGGCATTTGGTTCTCAGCATGGGCAAAACTATTCCTAAACATTCTACTGCAATTGCAGATAAACATTACAACCTTATAAGGGCTTCCTCAAAGCAAACTTATATTAATATTTCCACAGCTACAGCTACAGCTACATTCCATTTTGCTGGCCGCCTGGACAAAATAGAAACCAGCCCTACCTGCACAGTCCCTAAGACAAAGAATGAACTTTACACTTTAAGACACAAGACTAATTTGTTTATTCAGTGTGTTTTATAAGTTGAGGAGAGACATTTTTGGCCAATAAATAAATAAATAAATAATCAGACAAACGGAGGCTTGAGAGCAAAGAAGGAGCCGAGGAAGAGGAAGCGGAGTCTTTGCATAGTTCTAAATAAACAGAAGGTGGCAGCAGTAGGCAACACGGATTCTCAGCAGAAATGCAGCACTTGCAAAAACAGGGACGGGAGGCTTTGAGAAAGAGAAGGTCAGAAGGTGACTACCTATTTCTTTGTCATAGTGACCTTGGTGTGGAACGTTTGTCCCCTCTACTGGAAGCGGGAGGCATCGGCGTCTTACATGATCTGCCTGGGTGTCCCGTACCCGGTCATGCCCGCCTGGGAGGCGCCCTTGTTGCTGCCCATCTGTAGGCCAATCACATTCTGTCCCTGGCGAAGCTGCTCTTCTGAAAATCCTCTCCGATTCTGCTGGGCTTTCCTGGGCAGAGGGAGTGAGATGGAACAAAGCCATTCTGACCATTTTCAAAACTTCCCAAAATATGCAGGTAGATAGACTCTACTGGGAGTCACTATATAGAAGAGTAGGCCCTTCTACTCTATATGAGACTATAGTCCTGCCATGAGCTTTGGCCCTACCCTGGGCTCTGGCCCCACCTTGGTCTATGGCAATACTGTGGGCTACGGTCCTACCCTGAGCTATAGCCTTATCACCAGCAAGCCCTACCATGATATTCCTTAGAAACCCAGATGATTTTCTAGAATTTCCAGCAACAATGAGTAGCTGCCTCTCTGGGGACTTCACTCTCAGACAGCTTTCCTGTCACCTCCCTCACAGTTAGTTCAAACCCTTATGAAAACTAGAATCAGCTCTTCTTACCAAGCATGTTGCAAATCCTATCCCACCCATCCCTGTACAGGGCCAAGGATTAATGCTCCATTGTAGAGCTGAGGGACCTAGGACTTAGGGGAGGGAAATGTCTTACTTTAGGCCAGAGGTCAGCAAACTTCAGTAAAGAGCCAAACAATAAATAATTTTGGTTTAGGGAGCCATACAGACCACGGTAGGTCATTAGAAAGCTGGAACTAAAACTAGGGTTCCAACTGGTCAATATCCAGGAGGTTTTCACAAGCCAGGTTCCTTAAAAATGACACAAACTGTTACCTTTTTACATCTGTCAAGAAGAAAAGGGGATTAGAGAAATGAAGAGTCAATTATCTGGTACATATTCTCTTCTCTTCATCTCCCACTGAGCTATTGGGTTGAGTTTAATCTCTCTTGCTACCCCTCACCCCTGAAAAAAACGTAACAAAACAAATCTCGTTAGGAAAAGGCCTTTTATTGACAAGATCATATAATTATTATTTAGACCACTTCTTAGAGTAAAAGAAAGTGCTATTAATGAACATATTTGACGATAGGCATTAGCCACTGTCCTAGGCAACTAGGACATATTTTCTCTTTGTTAAGTGGGTAGATAGATGTGAGAGAGAAAGAGAGACTGAATGATTGATTCAGGGCTACTTGGCTCATAATAAAACCAAGTTCAGACATTAAACCACATCTGAGAAAAGCCATTCAGTCCTGGGCAGGGCTGGAGGATCCAGGTATCTGGTAGAAAAGGCCTGACCATTTGTGCTCTGGGTGGTGTTGGCCTGAACATCAGTGTCTGTCTTTCCCTCTGGGGAACTCAGCTGTGGGACTGGGAGTGCTTATTCCTAGGGCTTTGTGTCAAACTAGCCTCTGGGGAGCTACAAGGCTTCAGATGCTCCCTCTTGCTAAAACCATCCTCTGCTCCAGAGGGCTACAAAGTGACGCTTACCTGTGAAACCAGGAAGGCTCTCCCCGGTAGCAGCCATCATCCTTGGTGACTGCAACGCTACCAAGAGCCATCAGAGTCCTCTGCACAGCTGCCATGTCCTTCCCTAGAAACCAGCAATGAGATAAAAATCAAACATTTATGTTAGGGTCAAGGAATCTGCAAGAATGCGGCTGGACCTCCGGAAAGGGAGTTCTGGCAGGAGGCTGCAGGCGATCACATTCAGGGCACAGGGATTGCAAATATTTCCCAAAGTGGCCCAAAGAGAACCAGAGCAAAATCTCTCTGAAAGGATCCAAAAAAATCACCTGGCTCACTCTTCCCTGTATGGCACACACCAGAGATGCCGGGTTTTAATCCATTCAGAGTTGCTGAATGAACAGAACATCCTGAGCACTTGGCAATTCTGATATGGGCCGGTCCCCGTGTTGAGCAGAGGCCCTGGCCTCGGTGGGCCCTTCAGGCTGCAGTAAGGAGGCCGATGGGTAGGCTGGTGTGCTGGCCTGAAGAGTTTTCTTCAAGGGCAGAAAAAAGAAAACTGGAAAGAAGTTGGTTAGAAGAACTGTTGCGCCAAACCCCAGGTGGCTTCTCTATTTGATCTGGTTAAAAGCATCTAAAATCACCCATGTGCATCAAATAGAGTATTCACTTGGTTATTTAGGCTGGAAGACTGGCAAGTGAAGAAAAGCGAATCAACACAGAAAGTACTCAGTGTGACACAAATGACAGGCCCTTTATTTTGTGCTGCTTGATAGGAGCCAAAAGGAAAGAATAAATAACTGGCGCGCGCGCGTGTGTGTGTGTGTGTGTGTGTGTGTGTGTGTGTGTGTGTGTGTGTATACGTGAGAGAGGGAGAGAGAGAGAGGATGAAGAAGACGAAAATGCAAAGCGATGTGCTGTGTGCTCCCTCACAGCACAGGAGGGAAAGCACTGTTATCTAAAGAGTCCAGTGACATTTACCCCACAGTGAAGACAATTGAACTCTACACATTGGTCTGCTCTTCCCATGCCTTCTCCTTCCCCACCTTCCAGTAGACGGACATGTCCTGCACTGGGTAAGATGTTACCATATGGTTAGCCGACAATTTAGAAACAGATCGAAGGTCCATGCACAGCCCAAGTGTGGAGTACAAAAGCTAAAGGCACCGAGTTAGGAAAGAGGACAGCGTTCAACACAGTGGGGAGCTGGGAAAGTGAAGGACAAATGTTAAATGACTTCCTTTAGACTGAGTGAACCATCTGTGGTCTCTCCAGCCTGGCTGCTGCAGCTCAGTCACTAGGAAAAACAGAATCACAGGGAAAAGGCGGATGGAAAGTGAAAATGAAGTATAACTCCAATAAAATCAGCAATGAAGGCCCACAGAGGAAGTCCAGTTCAGGATGTACATTTATTCAAAGATGAGAGAGAGCAGCTCCTTCTTTCTTTGCCTCTCCTCCATCCCATCGACAACAGGGCAATTTCCTAATCCTGTGGGACTGGTTAATGGATACAGGGATGAAATACTCTCACTGGGGAGTCCCCAGACTCAAGGGACAGCAGGGGTGGTGGAAAATGGAGAAACCAAGCAGCGCATAGAAGGAGGAAGACACAAGGAATACTGAGAATTAAGAGAGAGGAAGGAGAGATAGTTATTAGAACGATTCTTCCACAGATGAAGAACATTTCTGTAATTGTCACTGTATAGCAGGAGACTTGGACGCTGTTTTTAAATAGAACTGCAGTGATGATCTGTTGAAGGATTACTCTGGGAAGAGAAAGAGAAAGGGTTTACTCTTAAGGGGTGAGTCATTAAATTAAACAGAACCTAGAGAAATAATTAAGCCAAGGGCGGATTAGTAAGGTTAGGGTATCATTTCCACTCTGTGTAAATTGCACACTGGACACTTGTTTCTGATGGTTGGAAGGAGTGGTTCTGATATGTCCAGGTTCTGGGGAAACATGGAACCTGACACCCAACAACTCAGCCAGACATTCCTCTAGAGCCATCGGTGAGGGCGCAAGCTCTGTTAATCATAGACCCAGCCCCCTTCAAAAGTAGCCTGCTAATGTATAGACTACCTGAATTGAAAAGGGATGGAGTAAACTATGTTCGGGTCAAAACTAAGATATCCAAAAACCTAGAACTATAAATACCAGCCCACCCTCATCCCAGAGAACGGAAAAGGAAGCAATTGTATGACTAGGGCAGAAGAAACTTGGGGGGAGAGGGGGAGGCATTCTACAACAACAAATTGGAAAAGTTTTGTTTAAGAAATCTCTTCAAGGCAAGAGATTTGATATAAATTATAGGCTAGACACTTAATTACACACATCAGCCCCAAATAGAAGTTATTTGTCCCAGAGTGTGGAGGGGGAACTAATTGAGGGAGGTTAGTTAACATGCCAGAGTCACAACAGATAAACCAGGGCCTGGCTCTAGTTTAGGTGTCTGAATGCAAAGGCCACCACCCTGACATCTTCCATGGGTCCCCATCACAGCCTGGTTGGGGAGGCACGCTCCTCAGTGACCAGGGATGATTAGAAAGTCATCAGTGGCTGCCTCAGTGCCAGGCCAGAGGAAATGCACTGGGAGGATAAAACTGGGGCACTATTCTTGGGCCCCACAAGATCAAGGGCACCAAACCCCAATGGCGGTCAGTAAGTCTGAACATTTTTATCTGGTATAATTTCTCCAGGTCTTAACTCAAATAAGATTAAATAAAGCAAGAGAAAACAGTGGGGGGCCTAGAGTCCCCCATCGGTGTGCAGATCAAGTGAATTATTGTTGAGATTCTAAATAATGCAATAAACAGAACTCTGCCTCTATAACCTGTTCATGTCTAGGGGGCCGTTGGTGGAGGCTAATTCCTGTAACCAGGCGTCAAAAATGTAAACGTCTAAAGAAGTACTGATATTAAGGAAGATCTGTGAAGTGTGCCAGGTAGAAAGCAACAAAAGCTAAACTGCTTGTGTCACAACCAAGTGTACCATCTGCCTAAAACAAAGCTGTCTTCAGGGCAAGATTGCCCAAGTTTCTGGGACCATTTATGGGATGGCATAGGAGGATCTCCTTTAAAAAATATAAAATTTGACATTATTCTCTAGAGACTGATTCAGCAGGCCTGGGGTGGGGCCTAGGAATTTATATTTTTAATTATTATAATAGTTCCCCAGCTGATTTAGACCACCAAGCAAGTTTGAGAAACATGGATTTCACCTGGTAACTCCCAAACTAGACTCACCATCAGAATTACCTCATTATCTTAAAAATTTCAATTCTGGGAGAATCTCCTGAGATGATTCTGATGCAGCCAGACTGGATAGGAAAGCACTGCTCCAATTCTTTGGTTTTCCATTTTTAAAAAATCACAATGTCTGGCACATGGTAAGTACTAAGTACTATTTGTTAAGCATCAACTGCTTGCCTTAAGAGATATCTCCCACAAAGTCAAATAGTAAAATCAATAATTAGAAGGGCTCTGGTCCAAGTTGGGAGCCAGCTCAGAGGTCTGGCAGCTTGGAATCCCTTTGTTCCCTGAAAGCTACCCCTAGATACTTTGGCAAGACAGCTTGAAAACCATTGCTCAAGGCTATTCTTCCAAGGAAAAGAAAAAAAACAAAAACAAAAAACAACTGTCCTAAAAGAAGTATCAACTAGGTACCAGGAATTTTTTAGACACTGAAGAGCAGAAATGAGAATGAGTCTTGAAGGCCATTTTAAAATGGCCAGTCACAAGAAGGGCAGTGACACATGAAAACGGAGAGGCCACCTGTACACTAACAGCCAGTTTAACCTGGAATCAATCTCGTAGCCCCCTATTGCAGGAGGAAGCTAACATTAGAACCGAAAGTTGACAAAAAAAAAGATGTTGGTTCACCAAGCAAACCTTTTCACAGAGCATCTCAGACACCAATTAACACTCTCACTTGACAATAGTGTTCCCTGTTTTCTGCATTATCATAAAGCAGTATTTACCCAGGTGTAGTCTTACACACCAAACTACTGGACGATAATTTCTGGCGAGTAGACCAAGGGTTCTGCATTGTAAGGACCACTGCCTCAAACCAGAGATTCTTAATGCCCGTAAAGTTTGAGTGCAGGAAAGCCAGGATGGTTCAGTGGGATAAGCGCTCACTTTACAGCCCCAGGGACTGAGGATCAAATCCTGGCCCCAGCCCCAGCCCAAGTGGACCCATATGCTGAACTGAGGAGTGCCCCCAGTTTGGTTGTCACCAGGTGAGACCCCTGCCCAGTTCCTGCCCTGTGCAGCCCTCTGTGCCCACCTGTGGAATGAAACTATGTGGAAAAACCAATGATGTGCAACTATGGAGACTGTTCTGGAACCTCCCCGTTCTGTCTGTGTGTGTCTCTCTCTCTGTCAAAAAAAAAATAAAAAAAATTGAGTGCTATTACCATAAATATACTTGAACAGGATTTTGTTCTATTAAATTTTCCTTATTACTTTCATGGTATGGTATGCATGTCTTTGAAAAGAAAAAAAAAATACAGAACAGTAAAGAGAAATTTAAAAAAGCTAGAGATAACTCACATGAGTAGATGGAAGTCAGGCTGGAAACTACTTTTATGATTAAAAATCAGTCTTTTCAAGAATGCTGGGATGGCTCAATGGGTTGATTACTTACTTTGCACCCCAAAATCTGAGGATCGAGTCCCGGTCCCAGCCCCGGCCCGTGTGGACCCACATACTGAACTATGGTGTGTTTCCCATGTGGGAGGGGGCCCAGTTCAGTTCCTGCTAGGGTGAGCTTCCATGTAGGAGGCCCCCGGCCCTGTTCCTGCCCTGTGCAGCTCCATGCCCACGTGTGGAACGAAACTATGTCGAAAAGCTAGTGACATAGAGCTATGGAGACTGCTCTGGACCCTCCTCCTTCTCTCTCTGTCTCTATCTCTCTCTCTGTCAAAAACAATAAAATAAGTCTTTAAAAAAAATTAATCATTCACTCTAAACTCTATTTCAGAGCTACTTCTATGTTGTACCAGTTTTGACTTATTCTTGTTACTCCTGGAATACTGGCTTTTTCATCTTCTGGGGACTTACAGAGGAAGCAATGAGTAGATGAATGAGCCACTTCTTATTTTCCTGAGTAATGACTTAGACATAGCCCCCAATTCTCCACTCAAAGTGAAGGAAACATTGCTGTAGCGAAGGGATAGATGTCAGATGGTAGGCTGGACCAGCACTGTGCTTTTATGAATTTTTGTTACTTGCCTCCCTGGAGAAACTCCCTAGGGTAGTGGTTTTCAAAGTGGGGTTCCCAGACCAGCAGATGCAGCATCACCTGTGAATTGGTCAAAAATGCAAATTCCTAGGCACTTTCCCACACGAATACCCCAGAAAGTCTGGGGCTGAGGCCTAGCAATCTGTTTTAAGGAGCCTACTGTCATCACTGGAGTTTGAAAACCACTGCCAGGGGGCAAAACAAGCCAAACACAGTGGTGAGCAGCACTTGGAGTAAATACTGTGAAGGCTGTTCTGACAGAAGAGGAAGCTTCAAGCCAGAGGCTTCTGTGATACCTCAGGTCACGACAGAGACCTCACAATATCCCCAAAAATCTCTCAAATTGGGTGAAATCGCTTCTCTGCTGTTGAGGAATGACACATACAGTGGCACCTCCCCAGAGAATATATTTGGACCTTCTAGGCATTCCACACCCTATGCAAACCACACCTCCTCCATAACTCCCAGGCATCAGGGAGAGGGGGAGGGGGGCATGACAAAACAATGTGTCCAGGATCCTCGTCAGTAAGATTACTGAGAAGAGTAATCAGATGTGATTGATCTTTGAGTCTTACCCACTAACATGCTAGAATTCTACATGTCTAATGCTTGTCACATAGTTATGCAAAGAAACCCAAAAGGTTAGTTGCTAATAGATTTATAGCAGGGAAACGAAGCCAGTATCTACTAGGAGTCTATTAGCCATGCATTGTGTTAGGCATTTTACATGCTTAGTCCTTACAAGAACCTTCCAAGGAAGGTGCTAGACCTGTTTAGAGAAGAGAACTGAGGCTCTGCAAAGCTAAGCAGCTTCAGCAAGGTCATACAACTAGGATACAGCTAAAATGTTCCAGTGCATCTACGTGGCTCCAAAAACCATGCTCCTTCCACTGTATCAAGACCTTCTGGGTCCAGAATGAGAGGAGTAGTAAATTATGGGACAAGACATCAACAGGGCAATGACCACGAGGTGGAAAAAGTCAATAAGGTGATCCCTAAAGCTGGCCCCTGCATATTGGGAAATGGTAGATGTGGTGAAGACAGCACAGATGACAGAGGGGCAAAGGTCATCCAGGCAACCCTGACCACTGCTGGGTGAAGCCGTTAATGCAGTCCATTTGTTCCAAGACAGCATATGGGCCTTTCCCGTCTTGCCCCTGTGCCCTCATGTTCCGTTAATCTTAAAAAAGAACAGGCTAACGACAATAGTAATTTTTATATTGCTGGCATATATTACACTCTATTTTTGTCAGGTACTATGCTAAGCAATTCTAATGCATTATCTCATTTACTCCCCATTAAACCCCTGTGAAATAGCTCTTATTATCCCCATTTTACAGCTGAGAAAACTGAAGCTTAGAAAAGCTAGTTGGTATGTGGTAGAGCAGAGATATGTGCCATAGAGCCAAGTTTCTGACTCAAGAGTCTGCCCTGACCAGCATACTCACTAGCTCTCACGTGTTCTCTTACACACACACACACACACACACACACATGGGTGCACACGCATTCACACACACACACACCTCTTCTTGCTACTCCCTTTAGGTCCTCCAAAGAAAAGATGCTGAGGTTTAATTTCCAGTTCACTGTGCTCTGAGTCACAGACAGCTGATATGGCCCCTCCCCTGCTCTTTCCAGGCCCACATGGCATATGCCAGGTGGTCACCTTTCTCATCCAAGAGAAAGATATACCCAGTCCCCTCCCATTGATCTAAGTGGCCCTGACTTAAGTGGCCCCACTTCCTCCTAAACAGACTACATACAGTAGCCTTATCTATAATATCCCTGTGGTTGGGTTGTTTTTTGGACCATTCAGCCCTGGGTTCCTAAAAGCAGTGAACCTTTCATTCTGGTTGCCCCCAAATTCATTCTGGACATTTTGTCTTGAATCTAAATGAGGGTTCAGGACAGTGGGTACATCTAGGGCCTCTGCTTACCTAGCTAACTGAAACCTAAATGACAAGGCATTTGGCAAGCCTGGGCCCCTGCCACTTCATGGGTCTGCGACATAGTAGCAGCGTGGAGTCATTGGGCAGCCATGAGCAAGCAGAGCTCTACTTGGAAAGATGCCAAGCAGGAGGCATGGGGGGCTAAGAGGCGTCCAGCATAAAATGCCAGCAGAGGAGGAAAAGAGGTACTTGGGCAAGAGGGGAGGGGTCAGGGGGCACCCACAGCAAGCAGCCACAGCCACACGGCCACACACATGGAATTGGAATGAATGGGCATATATTAAAAACCAAAGGGTATGGAAGCGTAGGGAAAATGGGGCACTTAGGTAAGCAAATGGCTAGTCCAATAGCTGTACACGCAAACATGTCCACACTCATACACACAGACACACGCCAACCCTGCCCTGAGGCATCCCTCTGATTCCAGCACACTCATCCCCGATCACATGAGACAGACAGCTCTATGGAAAGGATCCAGCCTCACTCACTCAATCCATTTGCAGTACGGGGGGTCTCACCACTGGGCTTGCTCAAGGCCACCATCCCTCCCCCTTTCTCTGCTCCAACTAACCTACTTTCCCACCTTTGGCTCCATTGCATGGAAACCAGCTCTGGACTGAGATTCAGACAGTGATCTTGAGGAATGTCTAGTATCTCCTCCAATATTTAGAATCTCCCTGAGCCTCATCCTCAAGAGGGGCCTCGATGGAGGGGGCCCCAGAGGCCATGTGGATGCTCCTGAACTGCTTTCCTATGGCCAGCTAGCCCTACCAATTGCACAACCTACCTCTAGCAGGTCAGCCTCAGCACTCTTGGAGTGGTTTCCTTCTTTATTTCCTCAAAGCCTCAACCATCTTCTGCCCTGGGACGAGACCCCTCTGTGTCTGCCTTTTCCTAGGAGCAGTTTCCTGTCCTGGAACCCACTTGTCCACTATTCTATCTCAGGCGAGTCACGTCCATGCCTCTTAACCTCCCTCTTCTCTAAGAGGTATCTAACACCCAGGGCTGGGCAGTTAGTATAGACCTTTAAACCTGCTCTTTTTACCAGGACCATTGCTCTCTACACCCCTGCCCTCTCCCTGGTGCAAAGTTAATTTGCATGGTCTTTGGAAGATGAGGAAAGGTGAGCAAAGCATCCTCAGTAAAGGACAGATAGGAAAGCAGATCTAGGGATCCACACCTCCCAGTCTCTTTGTCCTCCTATGCTTCCTGTACTTGGGGGTGGGGAGGTGCTCCTGGGATCCCTTCCATTCACACAAATCTCCTAGTTAGTGCAGGGGCTCTAGCTCAGTTCCACACCTGACTCATCCTCCTCCTCTTCATCCTCATCCGTCCCCATTATGACTCAACAGCACACCCATAGTACAGGTGAAGGCAACAGGATCCTGACCAGAGCGAGGCACGGCAGACTAGTTAAGGTCTTGTTTTTGGAATCAGAGAGCTGGACTTGAGTCCTGGCTGTGTTAGTTACTAATGAGCCATACGACGTACATATGTAATCATGGGCAAGCTCCAGTTTTGTGATCTATGAAGTATGCAAGTGAATAACACTTTCCTCATGGAATTGTAAGAGAATTGGCACTGTGTACTAAAGCACTTGAACCATATTTAGCGTGCAGGAAAATATCAACAAGCAGAAGCTACGAAGAAGGAAGTAAGGATCTGGAGGCAAGCGTCCATGAAGTCAATGCCTGGCCTGAGGTCTGGATACCTACGTTTCTAAATAATCGCCAAAAAAAACCCAAAAATTAAAACAAAAACCCTGATTGGCATCTTCGGATTTTAACGACTCATCTGTGAAGGAAACAGGAAACGGCTCTCTGCCTGACACAGAGGGGGCGTGAGGACTAAGGAAGCAATTGCTTCTATATAAATTGTTTAGTAAAATGGTCTTCTGTGTGAGGACCATTTCAACCTTCGACTTCAACCATCATTCAAATGTCCCTTAAAATGCTATTTTCTATTGATCACAGAAAAGTTTCCTCATTCTCACCATCAGAAGGACCATTTGGGTCACTGCTTCGGGTATCCTATTAGTTGGGCCACTGTGACCACCAGTGACAGTGAGCATGGCAGCCCTGCTGGGACTGGCCCGTACCTCCCTGTGCCCCGGCAGGCCTAGCGAGGACAGCTGCGTGGATGGGCATCTATACTTGGGCTTAGGGAGACATGAAGCACTATGACTATAGGTCCCATATTCTCTGGCAAGGGTCTCCATTCACATCATTTTCCCCAATAATGGTGGATTATCAAATATGTTAAGAAATATGATTTGATTTGTATGCCTCTTAAGATATTTTAATCAAGTCAACTCACAAACATGAAAGAAAAAAATGATTGATTTGTCACACTCTCTGAGCGAATACGTATCTGCAAAGTCAAGTCACGAACTCTCGGATAATCGTTTCATAAAAGGTCGGTGTGATTTCTTAGACTGAATGACAGAATTGCACCAGGCAGCTTTGTCTATGAGCCCCGCTGACGGTGAGTCAGAAACACACTCACCCCCGTCCACCTGCTCCCAGTAGCTGTCATTTGTTCAGAAAGACTACGCTGTGGGAAGGGTAGCAGGAATGAAAGGCTGTGGGAGGGGTAGCAGGAATGAAAGGCATCGTAACCATTTTAGCTTCCTCTCTGTGGAGGCTTCTGTTTACTTGTTCCTTTGCTGAGGTCCCTGCTATGTCTGGGGTGTGCATTCCCTCAGAGGAAGCTACCCCTTTCAATAGGACATCAGAAAGGGAAGGCTAACCCTGCCCCCGGCTGACAGCTGGTAACCCTCCTTTTCCCCCCTCCCCCACACACTCCCGCAGGCACAGGGAAGAACATTGTGAGCGGGTTTCACAAAGAGATGGGCAAGGGTTGGGGGTGGGGAGAATAATCAGAAAGGCACAGGGCTGTTTACCTTCCCATAAATCCACCGTCTGAAAAATATCGGTGGTCCTGACGCCGTAGACCTCCGCAGCTTTTAGGAACTGGGAGATCTGCTCCATCTGCTTAAAAGCCATCTTGGACTCTGAGATCTTGGCAATGGGCTCTTGTCCAGGCGGGTATAAACTGTTTATCAGCTTGCACAAGACCTAAAGGTGGCAAGGGGAGGACACAATCAGTGCTTCCCTTTGTATTTACCGGTCACTAATGCAAAATGAGTCCTAGACCCCACAGGGCCCAGTTTACAGGTTTGGACATGGGCAGGTCCTGGGCCTCCAGAAAGCAGGAGCTCTAGGCTGAACCCTGAAGATCCAGGCTACCCCATTCCCAGAGCTATTGCTGATCCCAGTGAGTCCAGTAGCCCGGGAAGCCCTTCCCTCCTTGCTCCTCCCTCCCTTTTTCTGGGTGAGGAAAAGAATGTTTACTGGTAGGAAACTGCAGGACCGAGGCCAGGAGTCCGTCTTGCAGGGCAGGGATGAGCTAGTGGAGGCCGGGGAAGTCAAATGATAAATGAGTCTATTATTTTTCTATCTAAAGGCAGATCCGAATCAGGCTTCTATTGAATAACTATTGAATTCCGTATGTGCTAATGATGTGTACAAGAACTGTACGGGGTACCCTCCTCCCAGATCCTATAACTCAAGTCCTGGGCACCCCAAGAGGAGCATTGGATAGCAGTTATGTAACAACCATTAATCACAGCCTGCAGGAAAAAGACGGGCTGGTTTGAATCGACAGAGCCTGCGGTCCTCCATTCCCCAAACACAGGAGCGTTTGCTCAGAAAAGCAGTTATCAAATAAGTATCCCCTTCAGTTTCCTGACAACTCCTCCATTCAACAGACTTGAGCAGCCCCAAGGAGCGTGGCTCCAGGAAGGAGGGTGGTTAGTCCCCCACCCTCACCCCGTCCTTTGTTTTACTATGTAAACCTGCCCCATTGCCCTGGGGAAGGAATGGCCCCTGAGGCGCTGGTGCACCAGCAAGACTGGAGAGATCTCAAGGAAAGGCTTTTCTCTCTTCTCCCTGGAAAGAGCGACGGGCTTCCAATTTGCCAACAACTTAGAAGGAGGCTGCTACGTTCCGATGGGGGGCGAGTCCTCTGAGCTAGCTAGGGAATGGTACGGGGAGCCCAGATTTTCCAACCCCGAAGAAATCAGGCATTTCCATGCCACAGAGCTTGGGAGCAGCCGCCCCTCCCGAAGCCTGACGTGAAAAGAGAAGGCCCTGAGGGTTTTCCTGCCCACAGCCCAGCCACCCGGATCTCGCTTTCCTTACCGTCCCGTCCATTAACCATTGCTGGAAATGGGCCCTGCCGGGGGGCGGGTGCTCTATGTCCTCGGCACACTGCAGGATGATCCAGTCCACCAGCTTGTTCTCCAGGTCCGCGTCATACTTCTGCTCGATCTTCTCCTGCACCTCTCGGCTTAAGCCGTAGCTCGGGCCCCTGTTAGCCATCTCTGCAAGAGAAGAGAGGACACGCGCGGCATCCACACAATAGCAGCCCGGGCTCCCTGTGCTCGGGGCTGGGATGTGGCTGGGCCGCCTGGCCCCGCAGCAGCAAAGCGGGCAGCGAGCCGGGCGTGGTTTAAATCAAGGAGCCAATGAAGCCACTAGGGTTTCACCTACAAACGGGAAAGAAAAGCGCAGCCACACGCCAATGACACTATAATAAAGCCCCTGACGGTCCACGGGGGGCTGGGTCCTGCCTCTCAGTCCCGCCTATCAACGAGAAGAGATGATGTACAAGGACTCACAATCGAGGCTGAAGCCCCAGGAAGCAAAGGGGCTGGGGGGTCGTTTCTTGCCCTTCTCGTAGCACTTTGCAAAGGCAGAAGCCCTGCGATGGGAACGAGCGGGGAATTAACTAGCAGGCAGAGAAGAGAGTTGCCTTGACGTGTAGCTGCTGATGCCGCATGGCACTTGGAAGAACGCACACTGATTCGGTTTTCTCCCGGGGAGGGTCAAATCAGGGCCGTTGCTAAGAGCCATCCAAACAGCCAACCCTCCCGTGTGTCAATCAAGCCCGCCTGCCTCCCTCCCACTGAGAGTTTCCTATTTCCAGTTGCACAATTCTTTCCCCTCTTTGGGGGAAGAGCCCCGTTCTGTCGAGGCCGGCACACAGATGCAAGGGGATGGGCCACGGGGGAGAGGGTCTGTTCGGTCAGCTGTCCATCTGTCAGGAGTTGCCAAACCACTTTCCCCCTGCCCTGAGGGAACAGCTGTCTGGCAGGACAGGACGGGAGGGGCTGAGCGTGCTGTGACCATTCACTTATTCAGCTGTCAGCCACATTTCATCCAGAAATTACCATCCTGGTGGGAAGCTTGTGCCTCGGTTTGATTTATTCAAGGAATGTAGCATTTTAATGCTATTTTTAACCCAAGGCACTAAGATCGTATTTTGTAAATAAAAAAGAGCTCAATATATTAAGAGCTCTTGGAGTAAAAGACTTGTACAGGTTTAAAGATTTTGTCTGTTTATTTTAATTAACCACCAGGAAGGCACAAGTGATAGCGGTGACTATTTGGTATTAGCAAACCAGAAAGACCTCAGGAGAAATCATCAAACTTAAGTTGGCCTGGAATTTTTATAACTGCAAAAGGGTTTGTCAGTTTTTCTTTTTAGACTGGGGGTAAAGATCAAGTCTTATTGATGGTGTGTTCAACGGTAGTCAAGACATTCATAAAACAGGGGTTATTGGAGAGGTAGGAATACTAGTGCACACAGTTTGATTGTGTAACTTATTATTAGTGTATGTGCCAAATTTCATCTTACTCGCATCCATGTTCTTTCACACATCACCGAAGAAGGACGTCAAATGTGAAGAAAACCCCAAGTATGGATAAAATTGAATTTCAAGCCATCAGTAAGTTCCTCACAAAACAAGAGAAAATACCTCAAACCATTTTGGAAGAGATGTCTGTGGTTTACGGGGACTGTTACCCTGGGAAATCCATGGTTTACAAGTGGAGCAACTTTTTAAAGCAAGGCAGAGAGTCAATTGAAGACGACCTCCATCCAGGATGCCCTGTTGAGGCCACTTCCTCAGACATTGTCAGAAACGTTGGAAAAGTTGTAGTGGAAGATGCCAGATGGAATAAAGAGCAGCTTGCAGGAATGATTAGAGTATCAGCTACAACCATTTTGAATACTCTCCACCAGCACTAAGCATGTCCAAAGTCAATGCAAGAAGGTCACCAAGAATGCTCACACCGCTTCAAAACCAACAGTGTGTCAGGTGTTCACAACAGATTTTGAACCTCTGCAGAGACAACAAAGGTGAAGTTTTCAACCAGGTTGTCACAGGAGATGAAACTTGGGTTCATCCTTATGAGCCTGAGTCAAAGCAGGATCCATGCAGTGGCATGAAAAGGGCACGTCACCCCTAAGGAGTTCCAGGTGTCACAATCAGCTGGAAAAATCATGGCTACTGTTTGTTGGGATATGGAGAGTATCCTGCTGATTGATTACAAGGATAAGGGTGTCACAATAACTGGGTCATATAAACTCCAGGCTACTGAAACAGTTAAAAGAATCTGTGAAGGAGAAAAGAAGAGGAAAATGGACCAAAGTGGTGCCGCTTTGCACAACACCCGTGCACAAGAGCAAGGTTGCATTGGCTACTCTTCATGACTGCAGCTTCCAAACATTAAACCACCCTCCCTACAGTCCAGACCTGGCTCCATCTGATCACTATTTGTTCCCAAATATGAAAAAACAGCTCTGAGGGAAAAATTTTACAGATGACGAAGAGGCTAAAGCTGCAATTTTGAGGCCAAAAACAAAACATATTTAAATTTATTGAAATATCTGAAAAGTGTACTAGGGTTAAGGGGGAGTATATTAAAAAGGAAAAATAATAAGCAGGTATTTTTACCCTTCATTCCTTTCATTCCGTGAATTTCTTGACCACCTCTTATAAGTCTCTGGGTACTTTTCATGGGAGAAACACCCACTGATTTGTCCTCTGGTTTGTTCAACAAATATTTTTTGTGCACTTAAGTGTGCCAAGTACTGTATTGGAGAGGAATAAAATATAATTTCTAGTACATGAGATGGTGATCTCTGTCCCTGTGGGAAATTGATTAGAAGCTATGTAGGAAATGACTCCTCAAATAATACATGTATTAGAAAAAATCTCCTGCTGGCTGGGGCCTGGACTAGTGAAAATTTGATTACTTAGTAGATATGGGGGTGGTTTGCCTGAGAAAAGACTTAGTGGTCAACTGTTGAAGGCTTAAGAGTGAGAACCCCGACAGAGGGTTGTGGGAGAACCAGAAGCTTCTAGGAGAGCAGTCAGTTTAGAAAAAGCCATGAGAGGGGCTGAGATTCTGCATGGAATCCTCAGTTGAAATAGCTCTGATGACAGCAGAACTGTCTGTCTCCAGAGAGTTGGAGCTTAGGGGAAGAGCAGAAAAATTATCAGCAGCATTTGGAAAGTCACTGAGTTGCATCTTGGGTGGCAGCAATAAGGCCAATTTCAACTTGGGACTAAAGAAAGGGAGGCCCAGACAGAAAGCATGTCACTCTCTCAGTGGCTGGAATTGCTCTAAAGAAGATGCTGGTTTATTATATAAGGGTAGAAAAAATTCAAATAAATGTACATTTATTCCCTCCCCTTTTTTTATGCAGAGGGTGCTTTGCAGATCTTTTGTACTCAAAGATTTCTTCCCATTGTAACAAGATAACTTGGTGCTTAAAGTAAGTGATTGAGCTCAAGGTTCTAGAGAGGATACAGTCAGAAGGGGGATTGGGGCGATGGGGTGGGGGCGGGTACACTTTGCCAGTAAGACACAGGTTATCCCGTCCAGAAAGCCACAGGAAGTCTTAAAGAAAAAAAGCTTGATCCCCTGGGTGAGTGGTAGTGGGAATGAACTCAAGCCTACATTTACTGAGTGCCTACTAGTTTTAGTATTATAGTTAATTTTTTCAACAACTTTTTAAAAGGCCTATACATGTATATGTGAGACTTAAAAAGAATGAGACATGGTAACATGTTCTAGTAGCAAAGTTAAACTTGTAAACAATAAATGCTAGCCAGTTGTCTTACTATAACAATGCACAAGTTACTCAAGTACAATTATACCTAGAGGCAGGGGATAGGGGAGTAGGGAAAAAGTTTATAAGTGAGATGACTTTTAGTCTTAAAAGATGAGTTTGCCAGGTGTTTGCCAGATGGATGGGTGAGGCAGAAGAGATAGGAAATGTTACTGGCAAAGCAGCTTATTAAAGAAGGTGAAAATGTTCTGAGATCAGTAAAGCATAAGATTAAAGAGAAGAGACACACAGTAAGAAAAATAAGGCTGGAATGTCAAGCAGGCTCCAGATTATAAAGTCGTGTGCTTGCAAGTGCCCATGGTTAAATTTTCAGGAATTTTGAGGGCCAGTTGTTAACATCAGCCATTATAAGCAATTAAATTATGAGAACTTACACTTGTATTACAAAGGTTAAATACTCAAAACAGATTACTTTCTAACTTATTTTGCTATATTTTGCTATTACCTATGTTTTTTTCAGGACACTTAGGTTTATTGTCTCTATATAGTTGTTGACAGAAGGATGTCTAGTCTAAGAAAAACTGTCATAAGAGTTTATTTGAGACAAATGGATGACAAATTACTGGGAAACAAAATTTCAATGGATTGAGAAAATGTTCAGGAGAATGGCAGTTTTGCAGCTTATTTTATACATTAGAATAAAAGGAGGAGAGCCATGAGGAGCATCACATAAAATCCATTGGTGCTAGATTAGGGAGGTGGCAGAAAGCAAAGTGGGGAAATCTCTGGGACTGGATCAAAAGGAAAACATAGAAACATATCCTCCTTTTACATCAGTGGGCACAGGACAGTTAATATTTATAGCACACAGGGATGTTATGAGGGTAACAAGATTAACAGTGTGGTCTCCGGCTAGGTTGTGCCTTCCAGAATCTGGGAAAGAAGATTACTCTGACAATTCAAAGGTATGTTATCTTAGGTGCACAAAGACAACAGACAATTTCAAAGTAAAGACTGACCTTTGTCAAGGAAGCTATAGGCCTAGCAGGGGACTAACCTCCATGACCTGTATTTAGTAAGAAATTTTTACATCAAATCATGCTGTGTAGTTACTTTCAGTCTCTGAGTTTGTAAGTTCTGCCATGTAGGTCTCCCCTGAGTTTGTCAGGTATGATACAGGGCCCCTTTATCATCCACACAGTGCATATCCTATATGATGGTGTGCTACTGGCCATGTCTTCCCAGCTTCTTTATATTCAGTGACACCACAGTGGTAGCTTGAATCCAGCCAAGACAGGAGTATTTATGCCATGGACGTTGGTAAGGGGGAAGAGCCAGCAAAAGGGGTTGCTATAACACAGTCAAAGACCACCTGGGGATAAAGTGTCAAGGTCCCGGACCGCAATAGTTGTTTGAGAGAGAGAGAGGCTGGCATTTAAACTGAGACTCTCAAACTACAGTAGACTCTCTGTTAACCGGAACTCAAGCAACTACCTGTTAAGTTTTGTCAAAAAGGCATGCAAGATTGCTTGCTGTTCGTGGGAGAGAAGACCCAGTGACAAACTTCTTGGAGACAGAGACATGAGGATAAGTCAGGAAGCTGACATTTGATCTTCTTTTTAGTAGAAGGAATTTTATCTGTCAGCAAAACCCCAAAAGCCCAAGGAAAGAGAGCCTAAATGGTAAAGGATGATTTCCTCCAAAGACACATTTGGCTAAAAACCTGGCCCTGCTTTTTTTCTAGGTATATTCTATATGTATGTAGGAAAGCATCAGATTTTCTCATGAAACCAAATTATGCATACTACATGGTTATGTTTCTAAACTAAATGTAACTTTAGATTTGTATTTAAAGGGTAAGTTAAAAAGGTAATGCACTCCTCTCTTAAGGACTGAGTTCCATTCCTATGACTAGGCGCTTAAGAGAAACTGGCCAATAAGTGAGGAACTTAAAGGCAGATGTCTTGAGTGTCTCCTGGCACCATAGGGTACATATTTTTCAATAGCTATTGCGTGAAACCACACTTGAAAACGAAATATATAGTCTTGGGTGATTGCGAATACTTCATGTGGTGGATACTGACTGTGGGAATGAGACAAAGAGAAAGTGGATTCCAGAGACACACAGACTGAGAAAGGGGATTGATTTCCCATGCTGGAGAACTGGTCCTAAGAAAGTCGGAATGCTCTTTAAAAACAGGAAGGTTAAATGAGTGGCTGTATATCTTAATTCCACCCATCTTCCTCCAGAAAGTGAACTTTAGTTTTTCTTTTTAAATAGTTCAAAATTTAATGAAAAGTTAACATATTCCTTTTGGGTATTTTCCTGGAAATCGTTATGTGATAAGTAATGTTTTCCTTGTTCTCTAGGTATCTCCACGCTTTATAAAATTCAGCCTTGCCCAAAGCTCTTTCCTCCTCTCCTCCAAACTGACTTTTCTATTGGCTGCTCAGCATACTGGCATAGATTTGTCCAGAAATGCCTCTAAGCCAAGCAGATGCCACAAAAGCAAATACAGTATATTCTGTAGCCTCACTACCTTCCTTTCCATTGGCACTTGCCTTATGCCTTCCCATTACATATGCATGAGATTGTTTAAATGGGTCATGTCACTTTTAAAATAATGCAATAGTTCTGCAAGAGAAAGCACTCAGGGCTGCTGGCCATTCAAGCATTTTCCATGTCACTGAACTACAGGGACGGCATGGAGAGGTTTAAAAAGAAAAATGAGCTACGAGGAAGAACAGAGAACACTGGAGTAATTAGGAATCTCACTGACTCCTCAAACTCATTTGGAATTTGTGATGTTACCCTCTGCAAGTCTAGATGAAATTTTAAAACACTCACCCCTCTCCCTCTCCC
>PVKE010022205.1:5162-25880 GCA_004027555.1 Craseonycteris thonglongyai
AGAGAGAGAGAGAGAGAGAGAGAGAGAGAGAGAGAGAGAGAGAGAGAGAGAAGCAGGGAGGGCCTAGAGCAGTGCCCATAGTCCTTATCATTAGTTGTGACATGGTTTCATTCAACACAGTGGGTATGGGTCTAGCATGGGGCGGGAACTAAACTGGGGGTCTTTGGCATGGTACATGAGCACCTTTGCCACCAAGCCATCCCAGCAGTTACCAGCTGTGCCTCAGTTGAGCATATAGGGTTGCATGGGCCAGGGCTGGGAACAGAACCCCAGACCCTCAGGATTATGAGCAAGCACTCAAACGCTGAGCTATCCTGGCATCCCAGCATTGTTCTGTTTTTGAACATAACAGTACAATTCTTAAAACTGAGCAGCTCATAAAACAGAAATGATAACCATAAATATTTCCTGTTCTAAACTTTTCATATTTAGAAAAGTTTAAAAGTCATTTGGGGTATGCTTGTTAGAAGAGATAACATTCATTTATTTAAGATATAAAATATAAGTAATGAAGAAATCAAATTATCTGTTACTGAAGCATTTTGTACTCAGTATCCATAAAGACAAAATTCTCGTAAACACACATGGATCCTAAGTCACACACTCAGATTTCAATGCTCCCTGAAGTGTCCTGAGAGGCAAGTGAGGTATAAACTCAATTCTGGGTCTGACTCTTTCACAGACACTGGAAATTACATTCTTTCATTTGACAGGTTCAAATGAAGGGAAGGAAATAAAGAAGGGGCACTTTATTTATTTCATAAGTAGCTAATTTTTCCTTGAAATATTATGGGTATTCTATCTCCACTAAAATATGTTTTAGAAATAATCCTCCTCTGAAGATTTACTTGAAAAGAATGTGGGTTTTAATATGCATTTATCTAGATTAATAAATTTTAAAATCAAAAAGAAAAATTAAACCAACATACCTGATAAGTAAAAGGTGTCCCAAAATTCACGCAAGATTTGAATTTTGCATCATTTGTGCAGTAAAGTGTTGCCAACGGAAAAAAAAGACAGTGTGACAGCTGACAGTTCAGGGTTATTAAAAATGGAGCATTACACGAAAGAACAACATGTTTTCATTGTTGAGCAATGAAAATTTACAATTTTTAATTATAAACCTGTGTTTTCTATCAAAATTATTTCTTGCGTGAATTTTGGGACACCCTTTATTTACAAATAATTTCTAGATTGCAAATTTGGAAATAGTAATCTATTTTGATTCTTAACTAATTAACTTTTATTGTTTTAAGAACAGCAAATTAAAATTCGAATATATAAGTATCTGCATTTTTGTGACTGCATACTCATATTAACTTCAATATATTTTCTATGTCAACACAAAAATTGATTGTTTTAAAGTGAGCAGTTCATAGTTTTATTTTATTTTAAATATAAATGCAAATACTTCTTAGAATTGCTTCTTTTGGGGACCTCTTTTTGTTTGTTCGTTTGCTTTGATAATTGTCTTATTTTTAAGTAGTAGCCAAGAATCTCCTTATGCATCAAGAAAGAAATTTGGTGACTAAGTCTGTATTTTCCATCAAATGCTACAACACCTGGCACCATGCTTATCACACTCTAAGTGCTTCACACAGAGACAACAAAATCAAAGGAAAAATGCATTTTTCACTTATACAGCTTTGCTGATCAGTTCGTTCACGGTTACTTGGAAAGCTTTTTGATTTTCATAGGAAGTGAAATGTTTGAAACAGGACAAAGTTTTGCTTGGAGAGTGAGAGAAACAATCATCCCCTGGAGCCCCAGAAAGATCTGGAAGTTGTGCTGTGTGGTAGAGATGAGATGAGATAGCCTGGAAGTCCTCACCCTGGTTATTATCATGTCCTCTGATGCCTGCAACTCTATTAGTGTAATCGTGTGCTCTTACAACTAGAACACGTCACATGGACCGGATTTCACAACATTAAAAAAGTTCAAGGGGAAGCCAGGATGGCTCAGTGGGTTAAGCGCTCACTTTGCAGCGCTGGGGACCAAGGATCAAATCCCGGCCACGGCCCGTGCAGAACCATGTGCTGAACTGGGAGCTCCCCCAGTTCAGTTCTCTCTCTGTCTCTGTCTCTGTATCTCTCTCTCTCTCTCTCTCTCTCTCTCTCTCTCTCTCTGTCAAAAATAAAAATAAGTAAAAATATATTTACAAAAAAAATTTAAAAAAATTCGAGGAGGATAAAGCAAATAGAAATCAGTAAAGTGATGTCAGGGGTGAGGGTCAAAACACTAATATCATCAGCACACTGATTTTTCTCTTTAAGGAAAACATTCAGTTCACATGTAAACTCATCTCCATAAATGGAGCAGAAATTTAGAAGAGAATGGCTTTCATGTCTTCATTTCTTCATCTGAGTGCACAGATATAGCCTAATTTGCCTAAGGGATGTTTCTTTGTAGGTGCATTTCATCTGTATTTGTTTCTTGTCTCAAATCATGTTTTCCATAGATATCTGTGGAACAGAGGCCTTAAAAACAATACTCACTCAAAATGAACAAAACGAAATAAAACCTGTAATTTAACTTGGATAAGATACTAATTTTCAAAACTATGTGGTTACGGTCATTCTGCTCTAAGGAAATCCAAGGTGGTAAATTGTTTAAACTATTTTAGAATAATTTTACTTTTATTTTAAGCACTTGTTTTTATATCAAAGATGTTATATAATTAATGCTTCTTAATATGGCAGAAAGGAAATTGAGCTGAATAAATATAGGTAAATAAAAAAATATGAGCAAAAATAAATCAATAAATAAATAACCTTACATCCCAAATAGACTACAACTCACACACAAAAAATATTTTTCAGAAAACAAATCTCAGTTTCACTGAAAGAGTTAAAAACACAGCAATACAGGTATTTTTAGACTCGCTGGCCTAATATCATAAGGGATGACTGTCCACATCCCAGAGGGTATGCATACCCTCTGGGCAGTAGGAGTATCCCACTGCTTGAGTGGAAATTTCAGAATGAAGACTGTCAAAGCTGGGTTCCGAGTTAAAGCTCAGTTCTACTGTTTGCTAAGCCATATCCTCTTTTAAAATTCACTTAACTTCAAGCCTCAATGTCATTGGTAATATGGGGGATCATCATCATCATCATCATAGTATAATAATATCTGTTTTGCTGAAGGATAAAAGAGAGAATCCATATAAAGCTCTTGACACAGTGGTTGACACAATGATGATTCTGTAATAAATGGAGGCTGCCATGACTAGTATTCTTTTCATATAGGTGAACAAATCACTTATTTATGCAAATCACTCATTTGGAATAAACATGAGAAAGGGCAGCTTTTCAATGGTTTAAAGAAATATGACAAAAGAAAGATTTTAATAATTCCCCCCCCAAACTGCAAGTATTTAAACCATATTTCCTGTCATATGCAAAGCTGACCTTAGATTCTTAATCCCTATTAAGAGAACTAAACCATGAAAGTAGGTAGAGCCTTATTTGGCCAACTCATTCATCTTTTCTGCTATCAAGCAGAACCACTCATACATGTCCTATAAAGTTAACAGATTGCTTATGTTTATTGTTGTGTCCAAAAATGCCAGTGGTCTATCCCTATATCCTTCTTTGCTTCTTCCTTTGTAAGCAAATTCTGATTCTTAACTGAGAACATGGTGGCCTCCCCTTCCTCTCACAACCACTTATTAAAATAATATATTTCCCAGTCTCCATTTAAACTAGATATGACCATGAGACTAATTCTGGCCTGTGAGAAGTACTGTGTGGGATTTTAGGATGACTTCAAAGGAAGCTGATCGAGCTAGGAAGCATTCCTGCTTCTACATTTTTCTCCTTCTGGCCTATGTCAGACAGAATTGTGGAATTCCTACAGCCATCCTGAACCATCCTGGTGAACTTGTGAAGAATACTTGTATGGAAACAGCAGGAAGATAGGAGCCTGGATCTCTGATGATACTAGGTCTAGCACATTTGCTCTAAACTCCTTGCCTTTGACTTGATTTCACATGAGAGAAACTTCTTTCTTGGTTAAGCCTGTTATTGTGGGTTCTGTTATATACGACCAAACACAATTCCTCACTGATACAAGAGTATGTTTTTCAAATGCCTGAAACATATTTTTGCTCTTTTCTAAATACCTTCTGATACATAAGCTTCTTCTAGGGTCCCAATATCTCTCTAAAGATATTAGACTTGAGTATAACTTCAAAATGTAAATAAAAGTTATTCTAAGTTACTGCCAATTTCTGACAAGGGGCTATATTTCATGCTTTGTTTCTTTAACAGGTGACATAAAAACTGGGAAATGGTTAGTATTTAGTAATATAAGTCAAATGAAAATCTGGAAAGTGAAAGAGTCCCTAACACTGTGT
The DNA here is from genome assembly GCA_004027555.1 of Craseonycteris thonglongyai. Classification (NCBI taxonomy): domain Eukaryota; kingdom Metazoa; phylum Chordata; class Mammalia; order Chiroptera; family Craseonycteridae; genus Craseonycteris; species Craseonycteris thonglongyai. The sequence goes on from PVKE010022205.1 coordinate 9,517, forward strand.
CTGTGTACATACATACCGGTCATGCTGATTCTTCCCAGTACCTCAGTCAATGTCTAGCAAATGGGGGGCATTTATAATAGCAAGGACACCGGTTCCTTCAAATTATTAGACATCACGAAAGGTGACCTAAAAAATCTCAGAGAGTTACTGCTCCATTCCATTAATCTCATCTACCCAAGAATTGCTGCACCTCTAGGGCTGGATTTGTGAGGCTCGATCTCAGTAATGACAATGCTGGTGAGTGCACTAGCTTGTCAAGGTTATTTTGCTTTGTGATTCCTTTTTCTGAGGTGCTCATGACTGTATCTATCTGACCTCAGCACCTGTCTGATTGAGGTGGTAAACTGTTTCTTTGTGACATTTCCTTATAGGGTAACCCAGCAGTTAATCTTCTTTCTACAGTGCTACAATTTCTATTGTTCCAATTTTTCTCTGACAGGATAATAACCAACTATGTCTCTCTTGGAGTCTTGCAGATTCATGTTTATTTGAGTTTCATTTATGTGTAAATTTCTTCACTTTTTTTGATATATGCTTAGTTTGCTGCTTTTATATTTTAATACTTTAATCTTCAAAGACCTTATAGATGCTAAGTTACTTTAAGAATTGTATGGGCATTGCCCTCTCATTTTCTTTTTGTTTCTGGATAGATTTAAAGGTTCTGTAGATTAAAAACAAAACTATTCTCTTAGAGGGTATTATATTTTCTTCTGTTCTTGTTATTAGTACATATCATTTTACTTTACTCTGGAGTTTAACATCTTTAGATTGTCTTTCCACATCTTCCTTGATAACTCAATTCAAACTGAGTATATCAGAACAAAAGAGACAAGTGCTGAAAAGCAAATGCAAGAATCGAATGAAATGGAAATTAAGCATTAGCAGTGTATTTCCTGGCTTAAATTGAGGAGGGTACCACAAGGGGCTTGTTTGAGAACCTTCAGTTAGGTGAGGTAGGCATAAGATTGGCAGAATATCTCTTACTGAATTTCCAAATTAGTTTATGTAATTATTGCAGTTACAAAGAAAAACACATGAGCCAACAACAGTCATGCACATATAAGGTCTCAGTACTTAGTTAAGTCATGGAAGAAGTTCCTTATATAAGACATGATATTAGTTGCTAGGTATGCAAGGAAAAAAAGCGGAGAGAAAAACAAAGAAGAAAATAAGGAAAAAGAAGGAATATAATACCTGCTTTCAAGTTGCACGTTTCTATTTAGGAACACTAGCCATAAAAACCGGGCGTTACAAGTTCTTCCAGTTACCAAGATCTGGCAGCACCTCCTCCCTTCACTTTTGGTCTTAATTTAGACTCTTAAAGGCTTGCTCTTCTACCCTCTCTACTGTTGCCAGGATGATTTTTGTAAAATACAAATCTGATGATGACAGCCTTCTTAATAACTTCATCTGTTTTTTCCTAAATAAGGGAGTTAAAAATCCTTATTACCATTCCACATTCCCAACAGGCTCTTAAGGTTTGTATCTCATCATTTCCTACTTTGTTTAGAGCTCATCCCATGTTTCCTGAACGAAATTATAGGAAGCATCTGTTTTCTCAAAAATGTGCCTGACATACAACACGTGACAGTGAGAGAGACATCTGCCAACAAAGGAACTACTACAAACACCATCTCTGGGAACGAAGGGCACTGACCCAGTGTCTTCTTTCCAGAGGCAGCTGCCCTTCTGCCACAAGGATGGTTGGAAAGCCCTGCTCTATAAACTTCTGAACTAGCCCGTGACAGACACCTGGAGCAGGACAACAGAAGGATATTGGGGGGTTGGGAGGTGAGGCCAGTCTCCATTCTCCATAGCCACCGTAATACTGTATGCTATGGGGGCGGGCCCTTAGCTGCTCTCCTCCACAAACTCAGGTGGCTCCTAGTGAAGCTGGCCACATGTCCACCCGTCTAATGGAGAGAAGGGATGGCTGGGTGACTGGGTCAGGACATGAGAATGGATGTTCACTGGTAACTGACCCCGACTAGCAAGCAAACCCCCTCTCATTAGAATAGGGAGAAAGAGAAAAGTACAGGAGGCAGTTTTAGACCCTGAATTGGAGAACCAACACAGCTCCACTAAGCACAGTATAAGCATTTGAAAGAACCCTCAGATACCCGCCTCCTTAGCCTAGACTCTTACTGCCAGTGTCCCCACGCACAGCTTAAAATTACTGCTCCTCAGGCCATCTCCGAAAAATCAGGCATATAAGGCACTAGCTTAATGGAAGGAAAATACAGATTCTGTAAAATTGAGTATCTGAAACTACAGAATATCATACATTAATACTTGTAGTTTCTAGACAATATTAAGTTTCTTCTTGTTTCTTTACATATGCTATTCCTTCTGACTGGAATGCTGACTTCCCCTGCTTTGTTCTAACACCAACCAGTTCCTCACTGCCCAGCTTTGGAAAGCCTTCAATAATATTCTGAGAGTCAATGGATTTGGTAATAGGCATTCAGAGGAACCAAAAAGAAGTTATTACTTTAAAACATAGACAAATAGCTCTATAAAACACTGAGTTCCTCTATTGCACTGGTATATTTTTTTCAACAATGTAGGTATTAAGCATCATAAGGTTTAGATATTAAAAGGATATTAAGAGAATAGATATTAAAAGAATAGATATTTTAAAAAGTCCAACATCCTTAACTCCTCTTTTATTTCCTCTGCAGTTGCAATGATGACCACTGTCAGTTCACATAAGAGTGAAAGACCACTTTGGTATACATGTTGGAATTCTAAGTACAAAAAGCAGGAATATTAATTTAGCATGTTTAGATTTCTGAAGTTATTCTTATCATATATAGCACACCAAACACACACTCACACTCACACACACACACACACACACACACACACACACTTATATAATACGAAAAATGGAAAGAAAGCTAACGAAGAATCATATTTGTTTCAACGTTAATACATGCTAATTGTCAAGAATTTATACATTCATTTATTTGCCTTTGTTTATCCAGGTATTATACAAACCTGTATAGCATATATGAATGAGGATAATATAGATTCTTGCCAAATCTGATTATACATACCAACATCTGTTGTTTTGGAGGGTGAATTATTATCTTCATTTTCAAATATTGACTATTATAAACTAACTTTTTCTGAAGATATCTATTGACATAGTCAAATATCAATCATATGATGAAATGAAATTGAATGAAAATCAGGAAGACTGAAATATTTAGGCCCCACAAAGTTAAATGTGTATACAGATACTAATCAATTAAAATAAAGATTTCCTTTCCTTTGAAAATGAGTGAATTAGAAAATGCTAATAAGCTCTCTCTGCAAAACAACTTTTATTCTTGATTTGCTAAAACTAATCAGCATGAATTTATGATATAAAAGTCAAAACTGAAGAAAAGGATAATGAGTCTAAAAACATTAAATTCTGACTCCTAACTGCGCTACTGGCAATTATTTTTAAGACATTGGTAATTACAAAAATGAGCATGGAATTTTTTAACTTCTTTGGAGGTTAGAGACTTTATTAATCTACCTGCAAGTTGGTCCTAATATATAACATTATTTAAAAAAATGTGTTGTAGGATGAAATTACCATAAAATTGATATAATCATCAATATTGATTGCCAAGGAGTAATAGGTTTCCACAAAAACTGGTAACTATGAAATACAGATGCACATGAAAGAAAATACCAGCTACACTACAAGTATCAAGTGAGAAGCAGGGCAATGAAGAATGGATTTGTATCATCAGCTACTTAATAGTATGGAATACTTAAGACATACTGAGCTTAAAGGTATTATTACTACAAATTAAGTACTTCTACAATGCTTAAAATAAATTTGCAAAGTTTACCTTCCAAAAATGATGTAATTGTCTATTTTACTGTGTCAAGAATCAAAAAGAGCAATATCCTTTACCCTTGTGTTAGAATACAGGTTATAGACAATTGTATAAAGCATCTTTCTGTTCTAAGAATTGAAAATTCCCTGAGAAGGGGAACAAGGTCTTACATATCTTTTATCCCCCGTCATCTCAGAAAAATGAAATACGGGGAGATGTTATGGAATCGTTTTCAGTCATGTGGAAGCATGATTTCAGGGACTACAATATGGGTGTGTGGATTTGGGTTGGGGCAAGAGGTGTAAGGTGGTTATTAATGATCTAATAGTGCTTGTTACAAAGTTTGAATAAAAGAAGTAGCTTGGGAAATAATATTGTTTTGATCAGACTTTCAGTCACATGGGTTAGTAATGTTTTCATTAGAAATAACTTATTTCATGGAGGAGAAATAAAATTAATCAGTCTTTGGAATGGTTCTGGGACATTCTAGTCAAATCTCCCTTTATGGGCCAAAAATCCATTAACATCATCACACAAACTGTGATTATAATCAATTACTCCTGAATAAGAGTGAAATTCAGAAGTACTTTCTAGAATGCAAAAAATATAATTATATACATTTCCTGTGAGAAAATCTGTGTCAAGAAATAATTGCCTTACTCGAAGTTTTAGTGCTGCTGTAGAGAAAAAAAGAACTTGTGTCACAAAGAAGCTAATAACCCTGGGGCACTACTGCTCTGTAAATCATTATTTTGTAGGAGGCAATAAAAAGGGTCACACTATCTTACCCACTTGAAGAGCATAAAAAATGGTGCTGAGTTACATGAGAACTGCTCTGTGTCCACTGTGCTCTCTCTGTTGGGACCCAAAACCAGACATACCATTTGGAAAATAAAAGAGATCTCACCTTACCAGCAGGAGGCTGAAGCAGTGTGAGTGAAATGTAGTCTGGCATTGTCTTAGAAAGAGAATAGTGGTTACAGGACACTATCTTCATGACTGGTTTCTTGGTCAGTGTTCCAAAATGTCTACCCTATTTCTTTTTAAAAAGAATCAAAAGTAAGCTTAAGAGAATAAAGAGAGTTATCTCTAATTTTGGCAAGACTCTAAGGCAGAGATTTATAAACTTAGTCCTTACACTTCCAATCTGAACATCAATTTCTTTTTCATAAATGGTTTTCCCAGAAGTCAGTAAAGGCTTAAAGGCTGGTATTAGCATGGTGTTTAATCAAGGACTCTCCCATTTTGACAGAATCATATTGCTCAGAAGGTGAAGTGACTGGAGGTGATTTTAAAGGAAAGAGTTTTGGAATCTGTTTGTTTAGGAATCTGCGTATGAACCCAGTTACCCCATCTCTGTTACACAGTGTACCTCAGCTACTGAACATCTCTGAGCTTTAACGCTAGTACAATTAAATAGCACAGTTAGTGGGGCAGAATTTCATCTGTGTATCTCTGCTTTGAACGATTTTCCTCATTTAATAATTGATTTTCAGGGGTGTTTGGTTAAATAGAAACCTAGTATTTAAAGACTTGGCACTTAAATATGCAGAAGTTAAAACTCTTCCCTTTGCTTTTTGAGCAACAGATACTTTAAGTTTCTTTAGAATATTCATAGAATTTGGGTAGTATTGACACATATTCAAAGAAAGGCCATTAGTTTCAATACTGGAAGAATGGGTAGGTATGTAGGGTATGCAGGGTGTGCAAGAGAGAACAAAGGGGCTCTCCACTGTGCCAGTTATATCACTCTAAGCAAGTTATATACCACTCCAAGCCTTATTTTCCTATCCATAAAATTAAATAGTAATAGTACTTCCTTAGGTAAATTTAAGGGTAATATGATAATATTTAAAAAAAAAAGTGGAATGAAGCCCGTGTACAGTAAGTGATTAGTTAACAAAAACTATTATTAGTTTAAATTAGAAAGCATGCTTAGAATTATGGCCCATCTATCCTCCTACTATATCACCTGGGGTCATTTAACCCCCACTGAATAGCCATAAAATTGGACTTCCTAAACACCTTTCCCCCAATTCTTTCCCTATACCATTTAACTAGTCTCCAAAGATATATTTGTCCTTAAGCTCACCATCACGCAATAACGTCAGATTCTCACTCTCTCTCTCTCTCTCTCTCTCTCTCTCTGGGTCTGCCAGAGGCTTCTCCCTACAATATATACTCCAAAATTCATGCAAACAACTCCTCATAAGCACAAATATAATCATATTACTCCCCTGCCTGATGCTGTTGAATGGTTTCCCTCTAGTACTCATCTTGACCTAGTACATAAGGCTCTCTGCCTGTCCTTCCACCTCACCATGTGACTGGTATCCCAGCACTATCAACCTTATAATTAAATCTGTTTCACAAATCCCTGTCTTTGCACAGGTTGCTCTATGCCCTGGAAGTCTTCTCCACTTTCAGTGGTCTGAAAAACTCCTACTCACCCCTGAAGAATTATTAGGTCCAGCTCTTCCTGATGTAAGAGGGCCTGTAAACTCGGGCAAGAAAATAATCAGATCTGTATTCCATTAACCTTTTACTGAAATTTAGCATTTCCTTCAATTATGAATGTAGGCAATAAACTACTGACAACAACAGAAATTATCTATTTTCATATCCCATTATGGTAGATGCAGAAATCTCAAAATATAAGGTGCCATTTATATTCACCTTGGTTCTGAAACTATGGTATTAGCCCTGCAGCTAGATCCATTACTTAATATATTATTAAAGAAGCACACACATTATTATGTAACAAGTTTGTTGAAAAATATTTTGGTAATTACATTTCAATTACTTGATTTCCTTTCTGTTCCTATATAATTTATCTTATGTAGTGAAAAACATTAATGCTCTAAGAAGGTGTCCAGAATGTTAAGGTGAAGAGTACACCTGTGGGGAGCCTTCTGTGATGGCCCCAGGAGAAGTGAATCATGTCAGGGCATGCTCTGATACACCTATCAGCTTTTATCACACTGCTTTGCAATTATTTATTTGCATTATTCTTCCTCCTAGCTGTTAGTACCATATAGAGTAAGGTTTCTTTTTCTCCCCCTTTAAACTCAGTATCCCCTGTCTATTGCAGCTCTCAAAAACATTTACTAAAGAATAAAAGAATGAACTGACTACAGATTATATATATATATATATATATATATACATATATATATTCCCCCCAAGGTGCTGTATTCTCTGATTTGCTAAATATTATACAATCATACAACAATCAACCACTGACTGTCCACTTCTAAGACCAGGTTATTTAGAATACGTGATTTCATTTTTGTAGTCTTCTAATTTATTCATCATATAACTTGGATGTTATAGTCCAAGAGGCATGTATCATCATTTTGTTTTGTTATTTACTTATTATATTAGGAAAACACTCTCTCATTAATACAAAGGAACAATCTAAAAGTTCTCTGAAGCATTACCTGAACAATGTGTGACTCTTTGCAGGCCCTGAGATCTTCACACCTAACCTGTTGTGTCTGCTAGTATGCCTACAAAATGTATCACTAATCATCCCGTACCCAGGACTAGAAGTAAAGGCCAAGCACTTTGAAGAAACAAAGGCTTGGAAACTTTCTAAATCATCAACATTTTATACAACAGTGTTGTCAAATTTTCTAACATGTGGACCTAAGGTCCAGAATAAAAAAATATGATAAAAACTTTCTATAGTTGCCATCATCTACCTTATTTCAAAAGCAACTATCCATGCATCCATTCACCTAGCCAACCAAAATAATAGTTTCCAAAGTTACAGTCATTAAAGACATTCTTTCAACTAGGTTGCTATGTTGTTGTTGTTGTTGTTGTTTTTTAAGAGGTTGGTCCATCACAATAGGTATTTTCCCACTTCTCAAACAGGGAAAACACAATAGGAGTTATATAACATGGTTTTACAAAGTGATGGAAAATACTTCAATTTAGTAAGTCAACATGTTTAAATGTTAAAACCTGAAGCATTTTCATTATTTGTTCAACATCATGATTTATAAAAAGGTGATCTTAATTACATTTAAGCTTAGAGAACAGTTCAATTGTTTTAGAAACCTCATTTAATACTTATTTTATCTATAAATTTTTCTTGGCCTTTATTATAAGGAAATACTCTACTGATTATGATTACAGTCTGTTGTGGTCAGAGTATTGGATAGTATATTCCTTTTGAATACATAGAACAATATTATTATGGATAATATTCTAAAGTGGGTTAACCTGAAATTCGAATGAAACTCCACATTAATTTTATTTGTTCATTTCAATGACCAGAGTTCTATAATGAGACTATAGGTCCTAATAGGTTATCAGAGATGCACATTTTTCCCTTCACCTTTCTGTGTTACTTTAGACTTAAATGGACAAGTTAAGAAGAGCTTTCCTCAAAAAGTCTTTTTGAGTTTAAGAAGGAATCAAAAGGGCATTTCAAATAAGTGACAGCAACTATTAAGTACCTTTCTTATTATGTCACTGCTGTAATTAACTGGAAAGCAAGGGAAAGAGTCTCCAGATCTATATATCTGAAATGGTATTTCTAAGAAGTGAATTACAATGAGATTTCACAAGATGGTCTCCTTTAACTGCGTGTAAAGAATTTGTTCTTGTTTGTCATCCAATCAAGTACCTAGACCTGTCACTCCCCTTCAAAACAACTCATGAGACTCCTATACCCACTGTTATAGTCAAAGTTGCATTATTTGTTGACTAGTTCTTTTTTTTTTTAAGATTTATTTTTATTGTTTTTGGACAGAGAGACAGAGAGAAGGGGGAGGGCCCAGAGCAGTCTCCATAGTTTACAGCATTAGTTTTCCATATAGTTTCACTCCACAGGTCAGTGCAGGGCTGTGCAGGGCAGGAACTGGGACAGGGGCCTCCCCCATAGGCCCCGTCAAGGACTGAACTGGGGGTACACCCCAGTTCAGCGTATGGGTCCTTGGGCTCCGGGGCTGCAAAGCGAGCGCTTAACCCGCTGAGCCATCCCAGCTTCCCTGACTAATTCTTTTAACGGATCTCCCTGCATCACCCTTAGTCCTTCTCTAATCAATTTTCTACAGACAGAGTGATCTTTTTAAAAATGCAAATCTGATGTCATTCTTGTCTTATCACCCTTTAAAGGCTTCTCAGTATTCTAAGATGATGTCCCAAATTCTCATGGTTTATGAGCTCATATCATGGCCTGTTACCAGCCTACCTTCTGGTCTATGTTTGAGCCACTGTTTTGCTGGCTTGACAGAAACCAGCCTCATTGCTAAATTCCTTGAAGAAGCCATACTACTTGGTTAGAACCTGCACACATGATGTTCCCATTCTTTGCACAGCTAAACTAAAGTCCTCCTTTTTGTCTTTCTAACTTCCCAAGAAGCATTCTTGATTGCAGAAAACATAAGATTTGAGTAGGGGATTCTGTCATTGTGTGCGGGTTTTGTAGGTCTTTGGCCAAAAACTTAGGCATAAGATAAAGAGGTCATGATGAACTCAATGAATCTGCCTCAACCATAAGCAGCCACCATCATGCAAGAATCTCTTCTACCATACTCCTATTCAGGTGTTAAACTCAGCACTGACTGTTTAATTGCTAGCAAAAGACATATATAATTATTTGGAGATAAGGGTACATGATAAAGTTATATGGAATTTTTGTTTCAATTCATTTTCCCTTTCAGCTAATTTATGTATCTTCATGTGAAATAGCTCTGTGGATATTATTCAACAAATACAACATATTTTCTTTGTAGTCTAATTAATATTAACCTCAGGTTGTATTAGCCTATATACCATCAGGACAAAAATGAAGTAGGTAAATTTTAAATGAAATCACTATGCAGAAAACAAAAAAATTGGTAAAAATGGGAAGTTCCAATTCATTATCACCAGGCTGCCAAATACTGGGGAAACAATAGGGATTAATAAGATTTCTGCACATTTCTAAGGTTTCATACAAGTTTTATTATTGAATCTATCACTCTTATAGTGCCCATCCAAAGGATGTGTGTTAAATCACACAAGGTTGGCAAAAGGAGAAGAAAAGTGTAGTCAATGCAAAATTATTTCTACTGTAAATGAATGTGCAAGGGACTAGTTAGGTGTAGACTATTTCTCAAAACTAGTGTTGCCACCACAGGGAGGCCTAAAACGAAGCAACAGTTTGTCAATGTGGATGTTTGGAAATTTCATGTGGAGGAAAAAAAACACAAAAATATACAGTAGACTCTCAATTAACCAGCACCGATCAGCAAAATGTTTTTTGCTGGTTACTTGAGAATTGGCCAGTGTCTTGTGTTCTGGTTGATGCGAAGTCTACTGTATTCCTCTACAGAAAAAGAATCACATTAATGATTTTTGTATTATTGGTTTAATATGTCCAAGAAGAAAAAAAGGAATGAAATGATGTTAAAAAGAAAAATTAAGCATTAGGGTAGTGTTTCCAAAATAGAAAAAGTTACATTCCTATCAATAATATACTATGTTATTAAAATAGATATTCAACCAACTCCCCTTTTAAAATGTTCTATTTGCTTAATTTTACTATATGGATCGTTCCATGAGGAAAGAACATCACCTACATTTATAGCATGAATATTACTCATCTTAAGGCATGACATGACTTTTTTATGTTTATCTTACAGAAAGGAAAACTGTATAGATAAGTTCTAACAACAAAATGCAGTAAGAAGACTGCAGGCATATCTTATAAAATCATTCACACTATAAATACATTCTGTCAAATTCCCACAAAAACTAATATGTGACTGAAAAAAAGGCACACAACGAACTACCATTTTTCATACTCATTGACTTCCAAAGGACATCTAAAATTTGATTCTATTTCAAAAATAGCTTCCAACTTTTTAATAATAATAAGACTACCACTTCTTACTCCATTACAATTTTACTTTGACATGTTAGGTAGATGATAATTTAGAAGGATCAAGGGATTAATAGTAGATTGATGATCATAAATTGCTGTGTAGTGAGCTATACTATGGCAATAAATATTTTTACTTAAATGTTAAAAGTTGATTACAGAAAACCTACTTTATTATGTAAATCATTTAAAACACAGGCATTCCCCTTCTGTATCATTAGTTCATATAAGTTTTCTTCCACAGTCTCTGATTGACTTCCTGCCTTTAGTTGACCTCACAGTGTACCAGTCTATTATGAATATAAGTCCCTCCATTTAAATCAGACATCAGACTCTATGTTGATCAAATGAAAGCAATTTTTAATAATTTGTCAGAGGTAACTGTGTTAAAAACATTTTACTTAAAATCATCATGCTGGGGAAACCAGGATGGCTCAGTGGGTTAAGCGCTCACTTTGCAGCGCCGGGGACCGGGGATCGAATCCCAGTCCTGGCCCGTGCGGAAAGCTCCCCCAGCTCAGTTCTTTCTCTCTTTGTCTAAAATAAATAAATAAATAAATAAATAAATAAATAAATTCTCTTAAAAAAAATCACCATGCTAAGCAAAATAAGCCAGACATAATAAGCTAAGAACCACATGACTTTACTCATATGTGAACTATAAAACTGAAAGTAACAAAGAAAAATAAAAAATCTCATGGACACAGTCAACAGATTAGTGGTTATCTGAGAATTAGTGGGGAGAAGGGTGGGAGAGAAAGGATGGGGAGCTAAATATATGGTGATGGAAAGAGTTGTATACCTGGAAACTATATAATTTTTACTGACCAATGTAACCTTAATAAATTTAACAATAAATTAAAAAAAGAAAAAGAAAAACAAAAGGAGACCCAGCTGAATTCTGGCAACAGCTCTTTTACTGTTCTAACAGTTGAAGTGAGATGGCCAAAGAAAGTAAAGATCACTACACCTAAAAACAGTCTGTGCTAAGGTTAACTTCTTGTATTAAAACACCTTTAAAGTCTTCTTTAGAGTAAAATAAAGACTATAAAAAATTAGTAAGCCAATAAATAAATAAAAGTTATTAGTAACAGAAAGGAGTAGCTATAACTAACTATTCATTTCCAAAGGCAAGAAGATACCACAATATGGGACTGGGACGATATAATAATCTATATCTTCCTCATTGTTGTAATGAGAAGCCACCATCAATACATGCTCAATAAGAAGCCCCAGTGAATTCCAAGTGGAATTTAGTGTATCAGTGCAATATTTTAATTTCATACAAGAGTATCTAAAATTAAATCATTTACCCATTATCAATAAATTTATTAATAAAATCATTGACCTATTTATTTGAGGCTTGTGTCCATCTAGCTGAGGCTAAAGAAATATTTTTTTTGTTTTTAAAGCCAAGTCATGTTCTGTCCATATATTTTAAAGGGGTTACTAACCTTCTAGCCACTAAAATAAAATAAAAAACATAAAAACTCTACTGCTAAATATATTAACTGTTCTGTTCAATCAGTCAATTTTTAATTAATTCACTTGTGTATTCTTTAGTTCATCGGCCCACCTATCCATTTCTCCGTCCATCTATCACATAATGTGTACTCTAGACTTAATGTGCTCTTAAACACACAGCTGGCCCTTAGAACACATTTCACTGTCTTCTACCATTCTCTTTCTACTTTCTAATCCTTAGGAAGAATGGGGGGATACCTGTGGAACTCAGTAAAGACTGTTGGAGTATTCAGATGATAATCAACTGTATCAGACATGTATCAGGGAAAAGTTTAAATATTGATTAAAGTTATTTATTTCAGTTGGAATGTAGATGTCACTGAGTCACATATGACTTAAAATAGTATTGCAGTAGTTCTGCTTAAATTCTGTATCAATCCTTACTTTTAATTTCCAGAAAAACATCACCAAAATTACATCTAACCATTCCCTTTTCCTTAAGCACTTTCACTTTCATCTCTTCACATATACTGTTCCTTTTCCTGGTAGTCCCTCCCTATCATCTTTCCCTTTTCTTGTCTTCTTCATTAGCAGCTCCTCCTCACCTCTCAAATGTTAGAAAAGTTAGAAGCAAACAAAGCTATTTCCAGAGTTAGCTTCACAATAGGAAGCATAATGAAATCTTACCTGTATCTTGTGCATGTAGTGTTTTGACCCAATGGAGCTACTGGTTTAAAAGTGATACGTGGGGAAACTTGGGCTGATAGCAGAAATCCCAAAGCAAGAATAATGAGTGCTATGGTGGTACCTAAAAGAAAAACCAAAATGTTCCATATCAGAGAATGGTTGACAATATTATTCCAAAGCAGACGGTGTTTGGTAAGACACAGCTCTGAAAAATACTTTGCTCTATCTTAATTGGATTACAAACATGCTTCTTATAAGAAATCATCAGAAAACCTCACTAGCACATTCATTGTGAGATAGGACCAGAGAGATTCAAAGCAAATATGTTTGCTAGCCAAGCAGATTGCAATGAGTTGCTATTTAAAAAAAGAAAGAAAGAAAGAAAGAAAAAAAAAAAAGCCACCTTGCTTTGCTGCCAGTCTCAGAATCAATTAGTGTATCCAATATTACTAAGTGCCTAACACGTCCGAAAGTATGTAAGGCAACAGGTTTACATTTTTATTTCCAAAAAAAAAAAAGTTATAATGACATATGATCATGTGAGACCCAAATCAGTTAACTAAAAAGTAAAAAAATTAAATATTTCTAAAATCATTAAAATAGCATTTCTTACTAAAGAGCAGCATTTGGTACTTGGAAATGTAATATTTAATTTATTGTTAGAAATAATGATTAAGTATATCATTTAAAAGACTCATTTTTTGAGTTGGTGAGAGCCATCTTACGGTAAATAAGAAAGTTTTCCAATTTCTGACTACTGTTCCAGCTTCTGTGAGGACAGACCTATTTAAAGTACATATGCTCCATACCCCATCCCAAGAAATTCTAATTTAGTAGATCTGGGATAGGACATGAGAAGCCACATTTTAAAATAAGTACCCCTGATAATTCTGATGGAGACAGGCTGTGAATGATGTTTCCAGAAATATTCCACTACTAAAATATCTGGGGTAAAATAACACAGTGTGTCTGGCTTTCTTATTTATAAGCAATAAAGTCACATAGATATAAAACTTCTATAAAAAGAATCAAGAGGTTGTCATTAAATCTGCAATATTTACAAGGACTACCAGTTTTCTAAGCAAACTTTAAAAATATTCAAAGTCAGAACACCACGAAATACCCCACATTTAGAACTATTCATGGACTGTACATTTTATATGTTTTTGTATAAAACATGTCTTTGTCTAGAGCTAGCTAAACATAGTTTAATTGCAGTGATTTTTTAAAAGAATAAATACCTATTTAAAAATTATTTTCATGTAAGTTTTCCCACTATTTTTAACCCAATATAATAAAATAAACCACAATAAAATCACAAAATAGGGAACAATACTCTGAGTCAGGGGTTTAAAAATTCTAGACTAACTTAAGAAATTTAAATAGAATAGTGAGTGGTCTAAACCTAAACTTTATTAGAACATCAAATATATACCAAAATACAAATGAGTAAAACAAAAACTCTGAAATAAAAATATAACTACTAACCCAGAATCAACTGGTATCAGGAAGGGAAATAAACATCTATCGTGTGGGTAACACTGGAGTAATAAAAATGTAGTCGGTCTTCTGCATCCATGGGTTCCACATCCAACCAACCAAGGATCGAAAATCGTTGAGAAAATAAGCTATAATGTTGCTGACGTGTACTATGTACTTGTAGTTGTGTCTGTACTGAATATGTATAGACTTTTCTTGTCATTATTCCCTAAACCAATAGAGTATAACAATTATGTATATAGCATTTACATTGTATTATGTATTATAAGTAACCTGGAGATGATTTAAAGAATAAGGGAGAATGTGCATAGGTTATATGCAAATACTGTGCCATTTTATATAAGAGACTTGACCATCTGCAAATTTGGTATCAGTTATGGGTCATAGGACCAATCCTCTATGAATACAGAGTGACAATTGTGCACTAATGGCTGTTTAGCAATACGTTTTTTTCTGAAGATATAAACTTCCATTGGTCATTATGTTCTAATGGGGCCTATGTAATCACAGCTAAAAACCAGAATACATGTATATACATGCATAAACAGCAATTACATATATGTACAGGTAAAGAGATCTATGAGGGAAAAAAACAGGCCTTTTACCCCTAAACCAGTGTAGTATCTACATCATCATTTTAATTGGCCACATCGTAAGGAAATCAGGTGCCAACTTGATGGAAGGTCACTCTCAAGGTGGAGGCATCACAGTGTGGTATGGTATGGATGGAGCAGGGGTATTGTGATTATGTTTGAAAAGACAATATGGCAGGGAAGAAAAGTGCCTACAGGTTGCTCATAGAAGCAGTCACTGAAATCATTAGTCTTTCCCCCCAAATAACTGTCTTAATATTTTCTCTTAATGGTCAAGGATGGGATCTGGAAATCCTTCGGGCAGAGAGAGGACCTACACTGAAAGGTGAAATGTGACACCAGCTAGAAGATTTCAGGAAAACTCCTATATTCTGATGATGTAAATTGATTTCACATAGTCAAAACAACAAAAAAATCATTCTTTGGCAGTACTAATGTTGTGATAGTTTTGTTGTGGGCACTCAGTGTCAGGCAGTGTTCTAAATGCTATACATGTATAAATGGGTTTAGTTCTCATTACAATCCTATAAAGTAGGAACTATAGTTAATCCCTGTTTATAGGTGCGGTAATGGAAACTCATTCAAAGTCAGACAATTCAAACCCAAACAGTCTGGCTCTATAATGCCTCAAAATCCTGCATCGACAAGGAAGCGTCTCACTGAAATGCAAGGAATGAAGGAAAACAGGCTGCTAAAAAAAATTTTTTCTCTGGATCTCAAAATTAGAAGTTACCCCATATCTCAAAAGTAAAATCCCAAATTTAAAAAGATCCAAAATTCTACTTTAAAATACCCCTTAAGGTAACAATATATTGAGGCTCTAATCAAAAAGGAAGGGTATTCATTTGAAAAAATTTTAAGTGGCTATTACCTTCTCTTGGAGTTGACCTGAACCTCAGGGGTTAGTAAATTCAATTTTCAACAAACTGTAGAAATGTATGTTTAGTACATCACTACTTAATGGTCTCCTATCCTTCTTTCGGGCAATAGTTTACCATCGTAAGAAAGCAGTCCAATTCATTGTTGGATAGCTCTGATTATTAGGAATATTTTTCTTACATTAAGTAAAAATCTATGTCCTCATAACATCTACCATCTGCTAGAATAAGATATCTATTAGATCTCCCTTTAGACTTTTTCCTAGGCTAAACACTTATGGTTTTTAAACTGTCCCTTGTCCCTCCCCTTTCCTCAATTTCTCTCCCACTTCCCTGTATAATGTGGCTGTTGTGGTCCTTTGTCTCTTACCCAGACAATCTTACCTCACCTTCCCCTCCCTGCTGATACTGCAGTTCCACCTACATTATTGGACTCCGGGACTTCCACTGCTTAGGCAAGAACAGAGGGTGAAAGCATTCTACCCCTCCTTCTGGAGATATGGGCAGGAGAAGAGAACATGTGTTC
>PVKE010022206.1:0-25774 GCA_004027555.1 Craseonycteris thonglongyai
CAATGTTGCGTTGGCTACTCTTCATGTCTGTGGCTTCCAAACGTTAAACCACCCTCCCCCTACAGTCCAGACCTGGCTCTGTCTGATTATTATTTGTTATCAAATAAAAAAAAACAACTTCAAGGGAAGAAATTTACAGGTGATGGAGACGTTAAAGCCGCAATTTCAGCATATATTGAGGGCAAAGACAAAACTTTTTTTTTTTGAGTGTATATATAAATTTATTGAAAGACCTGAAATGTATATTAGACTTAAGGGTGAATATACTGAAAAGGAAAAATAATAGTTTTTAAAAAAACTCTTTTTCTCCTTTATTCATGAATTTCTTGACTACCCTGTACCATAGAGTAAATATGAATTGGAAGCTATGGTTTTGGTGTTCCTATGTCTCTCCAAGTTGCCATGTGTCTCTTCTAGAGCACCCTGCTATGCTGATTCTATGTTAATGAATGATAAAGTTTATATTTTTTACATAACATGACCTCTAAACACATGCTGATGATTTTATCTTGTGCTCATTTAAACTATTCGTGATCCATTCTAATCCTGGAAGAAAAACTCTTTTTGGAAACTTCCAGAATTATTGAAGGATTGTGTTATATAAACATTTATAGATAATTTAAGGAATTTTGGAAGTAATTTTTTCATTATTTTGAATGCTTTAACTAAAACTAACACTGGAAACTAACCTTCAAATAAGATTTGAGTCTACTCCTATTGAATGGTGAGTAAAGGATAGGTATAATAGCTTAAGAAGATGATATTGAAGTTTCAATTTGACTTCTAGATTTTCCCCTCTGATTTAGAATTTTTAAAAATGATATATGGCAACCAAAATTGTTTTCATGAGTTTGTGTTCCCCTGGTTGTATGATTGGTTTGCTATCTTTGTTGCATAGAGGGATGCTAGCTGCCTAGACCAAACTGAATCTACTGAGCCAAACACCAGCCATAAGGCAGGGCTGGCAATGCTTTGGGAGTGTGTAGAGTAGATAGAAGAGCAAAGGCCGTTCGAATGGGAATAGCAAAAATGGGGTTGATAGTTGAGAGGAGTTGTCAGGCTTATGCCAATATCAAGATAGCAAAGAAGATTCTACATTTCCCAGATCACAGTCATGATCTTGGAGATGGCTTTAAAATGGGCGAGGTAAAAGTTGATTGGAGCATATCGACATATAAAGTCTATGGGCTTTGATGAAGGCCCAGTTCAGAGTGGGGGTTTTTTTTTTTAAATAATTACATAACTTAAATATAGGTGAGTCACCTTAGATTAGCTCCTGCCAGGTGGCATGTAAAACAGTTGAATAAGTAAACACATGGCCACCCCCTCTATCCCAAACCACTACAAATTTAACTCAAAAGGATTAGAAAATGCTGTGGAGCTTTACTATCTTTGCTTGAAGGGCTACTCCAGAATTTTATACATAGTATCATCAGTAAAATATATTAAAAATTTTCTTTACTCACCTATATATCCAAAGACATGAAAATAATTTCTCATTTTTCTGTTTCCAATTCCATCTCTGCTTCTCTCTCAAGCTCTGTCCCTTTCCCCACATCTCTTGTTCCTCCATTCTCCTTTCCCAGTAAAGACAATACTCCTCTTTCTATTTTGGGACTACTACTCCTACTCCCCAGCCCATAAAAGAATTCTGGTGAATAAAGTTCCCCAGCTCCTTACCGATATTTGCTTTAGTACTCCTTTTTGAAAACTCAACGAAGCCCTAACTTCATCTCTTTTAAAGACTATTTCTTCAAAGCTACCCCAACACTGGAAAATTTTATGGGGAAAAGAATTTCCAAAGGGAAGGCATGTAGCCTGAAATGGCCTTTCACAAGTGACAATTGCTTCATCAAAGATCAGCTGTTGACCAACTTGGACAAGGCTAAGCTTTGCAAAGTCCTCATCACTGGCCAGAACATCCTGAAACAGATTGTCCAAAGATACTCTGTATGGTGCTGCTTAAGTTTGTGGTTGCAGTTGAGTTCTCCACAGTGCCCAGTTATTAAGCAATACTAAAGTGAAGGGCATGTCTAAAAGCACAGTTCGGGCTTGAGGATACTGATTGCCTATTGAAAGTCATCAATTATTTTCTTTGGAGCCAAAGATTATTTCTAACATGCTAGTGAAGTGCAAAGGCTAAATTCAGAGTGAATCACATATGCTCATTCAGGTTTTCAGAGACTACTTTGGGAGATTTTCTGTCAATTTGTTGAATTTAGGATAGTCAAATGATATTAATGATAGTACGAGTGGGAAGTACATACATTTATAAAAATAATTTGATAATATCTACTAACAGGCTTAAAAAATGATCATTAATTTTATTTCTGAGTGTCCATCCAATGAAATAGGTGTGATTAAAAAAATAAAAACTTTATGCATAACAATGCCTAAATGTGCTTTATAATAGAGATCAATTGGTAAAAGCTTAAAGGGCTATTTTGTTGAGAAAAATATTATGCAAATCATGCTAGCCATGCTCAATAGATAATTAAGCAAACATTAACCTGGTACTGGTTATGCCCATGTTATAATCTTGATGTAAGAAATACTTTAAAAAGTTATATATCCAGTATGATGGCAACTTTCTAAAAGGTATATAAAATTACATATATATATATTTTTTAAAGCAAAAATAATAAAAACCAACTGTTACAGTTGATTTGGGATGCTGAAATTATCTATGAGTGTTCTTCCATGTTTTTTCTATTTTTTTCTATTTAATATTTTTCCATAAAGACCACATACTTTTCAAAATACTAATCCTAACACTACTACTACTAATAACAACAACAACAAAGCTTGGTAAAATATTTCAATACAATTCGAAATGGAAGAGTGGCCTATTGCTATAAACTAAATTTTGGATTTTTTTTTGCTTTTACTCCCATTGTAATGACACCTCACAATACAATTTCCAGCATCATCAGCTGTGAGATTGTTGTAATCTCAAGGAATGCATGCTGGTCTTAACAACCATGGCAACAGACTTTGAAAAAAAAGGAAATGGAATGTGTTTGATTAAGGATCTACCGCAACCCAGTTCGATTTGGCTCTTGCTCTCCTGATTGATGATGGACTTCTGTTGCTAATTCTCAGGCGATGCACTGGGGTACTGCTGGAAGAGAATTACCTCTTACTGCTTGTGTGGCCTTTAGCTGCCACCTATTCTCTAACCTCAGTTTAACCCTCTTTGAAACAAGGATAGTAGTACCTACATTAGAGAGCTGTTGACTAGAGCCTACAAGGCAATTAATAATATACTGGAAAGCAACAGTGCTTTCCAAATATTGGGGTGGTAGCTCAAGATGGAGGGAAATCACCTGACTTGGTGTTGAGCAAAACTGACTCCCTGGCTCAGCCAGTTACTATGTCCTAGGACTTCAGAAAGTGACCCACCATTGCTGATTCTCACTTGCTTCACTTGTAAAATGATAATGGTACACACCTTAAAAGTTATTATAAGGGTTGGAAATAATATTGGTTTTAAAATGCCTCATATGAAGCCGTTAGAATTAGTAACCACTATTTTTAAGTATTTATCAAAAGCAACTTGACCTATATTCCCTGAATATGCTCCAACTCTTGGCATTCATTATATTTGAATAATCAAGAACTCCCGATGACAGGTTATGGGCACCGCTAACAGTAGTTTCTGGATTCCAGGCTAATAGATTCTGAAGCGCATGCTCATCTGACATTATCTTTCCTTTTGGAGAACTTGTACTTCACATTGCTAAATTTGTGAGTAGAGTTTTAATGTAAGCCTCTGCAGCTTGGTGGATTTTGTTATATCTGAAATTAACTATAGAGATTCAGGGATGGGTACTCTTGCTATGGTAAATTAGTTATTAAAAAATTTTTGTCTATGCTTTGTAGAAAGTATTTCCCATGGAAGCTCTTGGTTTCTGAAAGACTTTATCATGCATCCTTATTGATAATGTAGAGATTTTTCCACCATTAAAAATGACTATACTGTTTCAGTTCCATGAGACCTTACAAGAGTTGGTTCATTGTGGTCTGTTCGAACAGGATAATCTGGAATTATGGGTATTAATAAATTCCCAAATAGGCCACGTTGAAGCAGAAGGAATACCTCTGTCATGCAAGTACCGTAGCTATGGCCTCAGCAGGATGTTGATTGCATTTGTAAAATGTCAATCTCTAAACAATGACTAATGGTTAGAAAAGAAATGCCACTTTAATCATTTGGTCATTTAATTTAGTAACTTTGCCTTAGGTAAAGCAGAATCTATGAGAATTCTTACCATCTGGAAGTTTTCGATCTGGTTGGTTGAGGATTGAATGAAACCATCCTAGCACATGAGTTCTGTGAGGGATGATTATAAGAACCCTTCAGTATATAGTTTAGGTAACCATTTCAGCACAGAATGTTCTCAGTTTCAGGGTGATGTCAGGATTAGTTTGCTTACCGGGAAATCTTAAAATGGATTTGCAATGCATCATGTTCAGTTTTCTCCATTTAAATAACTCATCTTGTTATTAGAACGGTCGGCTTTGAAACCATAGAAAGAAACGCTGACCATCATTCCAATGCAGAAATCCATTACATTTGAGAACTACATAACTACATAATTGCACCCCTGCCTGTAACATGCATAAAGAAACTTCCGAACAGCAACAATAGTAGAAAATTTTAAGCATTTTCCTCTAGGGTTTTTTCCCCCTTATCTATCATACACCAGAATAGTCAATAAATTCTGGATGCCTTGTTGGCTTCAGAACAGGAATTTTTGTCCAAATAGAAGCAAATGTTCTGTTTTGAAATTTGAATGGAAAATTGTTGGTATGAAAGTCTACATGAAAGAGGAATGGCATCAACCTTTTTGATGAACAACGCAGGGCTTCTCAAATGTTTTCAGGGGGCCAAGAACAAGATGGCTATGAAAGTCATTTCAGAACACTATGAAAAAATTCCTCATTTCTTTCCATTCTACACATTAGGAGTAACTGTACCATCAGGAACACCAATAACAAAATAATGATAATAATAAAAATAATAATACTAGCTAACATTTATTAATAAATTAATTAGTGTCTGACACATACCAAGTTCTCAATAAATGTTATTTTTTATTATTATCTTAGTATTATTATATTGCCATCAACCTTCCTAATGCATGTAAGATGTAATATACACACATATGAGGGCTGTCAGAAAGTATCCAGCCATGTGACGGTTCTCCTTGTGTTGGCAATGGCTCGATATTTTCCGGACAGCCCACGTAGACTCATTTAATTCTCACATTAACCTTGTGAAATGGTGTTATAAATATCCCAATTTTACAGGTGAGGAAATTGAGGCAACACTTGCTGAAAGGTTAAATATCTTGCCCAAGCAGTTTCGCAGAGTTCCTAAGTGACAAGGCAGAGATGTGAACCTAAGCATGAATGGCTCCAAAGCCTGAGTTCTTACCTCCATGAGTACTTGGTCATAAAAGAACAAACACAAAAACAAAGACAAACTAAGAGTGTAGACTTTTGCTTATTTTCCCCATTGATACTTATTTGTAACTTGTTATTGTTTTGTTGTCAATGAGTGAAAAATTGAATCAAAGGATTTTACAATTTAGAGAAAACTCAAAATTGAACAAAATGCTTTCCATTAATATTTTACCTCAACAATGAGAAAAAGACCATATTTTAGATGCAGAATCCATCAGTCTAACTCATGATAAACTGTTGTTTTGTGCGATCACTATTTGAGAACTACTGGTATATGAGTAAGAGTCTTGGGCTTGAGGTAAAAGCACTTGGGTGGATACATATTTTACTTCGTTTTATTGCTAGCTGACGCTAAGCATGGTGGACTAGAAAGAGATTAGGAAATGGGATGAAATGTCTCTAGCATATACTAAGATGTCGCCAATATCACTATATCTACTACCTGAATCAAACGTTTCCATCTTGTATCTCTATCAAACCCTGCATATCCATTTAGTCCTTTCTCAAGTCCCAGCTTCCCCAGGAGACCTTGCTTGGCCACATTAGCTCTTCACTGAACTCATGTTGTCTTCACAAACGCTACTACACAGATAACAACTGGGGAGGTTTCCAAGGTACTTTATGTATAATTATCATGGATTTTTTTTATTATTAATTGTTAAATTTATTGGGGTGAAATTGGTTGGTAAAAATTACATAGGTTCCAGAGGTGAATATCCTGAGGTTGGGGGCTGGATCTTTTTCCTTTCTTACTTTGCATGGCACAGGTCTCAAAACATGTCTGATGGTGGATTACAGTATAAAGTGAGAGAATTGAATAGGCATTGCCTTAAAGCTGGTTCTACATTCATATCTGAAAAGGAAGATGCCAAAGAACATTTTAAAAGTTTGTATAGCAGAAAAAGTGCTGTTAAAAATAACCACTATTGACTGTTCAAGAGGGTAGTTTTTGTTAAACGGAACGCCGAGAACCTTGCTGAGTTTGACTGTGTAGGCTGGAAAGTAAGAACTAGGGAGAGCTGACTTGCTCTGAATGGTAGAGAGAGAGGAATTTGGAGTTTCTGGGGAAAGTCCAGGAGGGAGATGGGAGAAGCAAGAGGAAGAAGGGCCAAGAGCAGGTGAGAATTCAGTTGTCTTGAAGGGCATAAGTCACAAAAGGAACTCACCCAAGGGATGGAGTAAAAGGACTGAAAGGATTTTCAAAGGCTAGAAATGTCTAATATGAACTTTTCTGTTGTTTGGTCTAAGATATGCTGTCAGACCCCTTTACCCAATACTGTGAGTGCACACACGTGTGTGCATGTGTGTGCGTGTGTTCAGTTAGTGTTTTTTTTTTAATTGTTGGTCAGTTTTGTTTTCTTTTAGAAATTGGCAAAGAAGTTCAGTTTAACCTCTGGTTTCACATTTTGTAAATGTGGAATAACGAATCAGGATTCCAGGAAGTAGACCAAGGCTTGGGATCATAAGCCCTCTGGGAATTTGCAAAAC
The DNA here is from genome assembly GCA_004027555.1 of Craseonycteris thonglongyai. Taxonomy (NCBI): domain Eukaryota; kingdom Metazoa; phylum Chordata; class Mammalia; order Chiroptera; family Craseonycteridae; genus Craseonycteris; species Craseonycteris thonglongyai. Next base: position 6,958 of record PVKE010022206.1, read on the forward strand.
TCTTGGAAAAGCATCTGACTTTTCACAAATCACTGAGACGAGATTCAAGTCAAATGTCTAGACCTTGAGCATCAAACCTCAGGTGATATGAGTTACATTCTGCAAGACTACATATTGCCTGAGAAATAGAAGAGGTCGTGAGGTACTTGAAAGGGAGGCCAAATTTGGACCAAGAGGACCTGGTTTGTATTTGAATTGTAATATGCTGTTTGGAGCCTCAGTTTAATCATTTATAAAATATACCTTCCTACCCAGCAGGTATGAAAATGAAGATAAAATATGTAACATATACTAACATATAGTATGTATTCAATAGTTGCGAATTTGTAACAATTTATCAGTCAGTACAGGCTAGATTATGCCCAGTAAGAAACAATCCACAATTGTTAGTGGTTTAAAACAACAATGTTTGTTTCTCAGTTGCCCTGTATGTGAATTGTAAAGTGTCTGTCAATATGCTTTGTCTTATCACTACTTTGGAATCACGCTTCTTAAAGCAGCCATAGTCATTGTCCATCATGGGAGAAAGAAATAAAAGCTTTGAGAAGTCTAGAATAATCTCTTCATGAAGGTCAGGTCATAGGGTTGTTGGACAGCAACTTTCTGAAAGGGTGCTGGAAATTTTCTTTAGAGTACTCCAAATTCTCATGATCAATTACCCTCTGGTTCATGGCAAAGGATTGTTTTCAATAAACCAGAATAATTTTGAAGCAATAGGCTTTAAACATCATTTGATTGAGTCAAAAATTTAAAATGTGTGAGTGCAGGGCTTCCTGATGCAAGTTCTGATGTGCTCAATTTTATGACATTTGAAGCTAATTCTGTCTCAATAAGAGGTAAAGATCCTTTACATTCCAAATCAAATTTGAATAACTATTGATGAAATCAAATCATCAAAATGTTGAGTATAAAGCATCTTAATACTGCTATATCTCACTGTGCTATTTTTAAGGCTAAACTATATACCTGTATATGTATATGCCTGTATGTACACTCTGAGAAACATTTATAGTAGTACATTTTACTGATGGTTCTCCGATTGTGCCATTAAATATGTTTATTTATTTATTTATTTTTATTGTCCTTGAGAGAGAGAGAGAGAGAGAGAGACAGAGAGACAGAGAGAGAAATGAACTGGGGGAGCTCCCAGTTCAGCACATGGATCTGCACGGGCCGGGGCCAGGACTTGATCCCCGGTCCTCAGCGCTGCAAAGTGAGCGCTCAACCCACTGAGTCATCCCGGCTTCCCCTGCCATTAAATATGAAGGTGTGGAAATTCACAGAGTTGGGTGTGTGAAATGATCATAGAAATACAGAGACAGATCTCTGGCCAATCTGGGCTCCTTATACTTTGTCCTATCTGCCTGAAGTTCTCATTGGTCATGCTGATTTTTCTCCTCTTCCCCCTAAATACTGTATATCTCTCTATATATAAAGGCATAGACCAATTTCACTTTTTCTACCTAGAAGACACCTACTCCTTATTTACATAGCTTACATTGCATGTCTTTTGTGAAGCTATCTACATTTCCTCAAAGAAACCAAACTGCTCCCTGCTATGTAATTCCAAAGCACTCTGATGCTGATTCTTTTATAACATTCAACACATTGCATTATGGTGGTCTGTGTCTTCCCCCTAGTTATTTGTATATGACTAGCATTAAGCAAAATTCTTGGTACATAGAGGATGTTACACTAATAATCGAAAGGCATGAAGCCAGGGCTTGAAACCAGATCTTCTAAGCATGACGGCTGAATTTTTCACACAGCTTGTGACTGGGTTAGCATTAGAGATGGTCTCCTTAAAATAATGGTTAAGATCCTCATAATATAAATTAGTTCCTTACTAGAACATGTGTGCTTGGAGGACAAGGATCTTTCCTGACTTCTTCATCACTATATTGCTCATGCCTAGAATAGTATCTGATTTATAATAGGGAGGTTACAAACATTTGTTGAATGAATTAAGTGAAATAGTATTAGAAGACATTTCAGCCATTAACCATTTGTTAAATAATTATTTTTCCCCCAGCTGGCCAAAGAGAGGGAATAGGACACTGGGTAAAACCATGGAAATGTTAGGGGAAAAGAGAGAAAGCTTGGAGCATGGGGTCATCCAGGATGTGCAGTCTGTGACGAAAATAAGGAACTCTATGATCCCCAAGGCTTAACTGATACTTCTCTGTGTTAAAAGGAACAGGGTGACCTTGAACCACAGGCTATTTACTTTGCTACCAGACATGTGGCTATCATCCAAACTCTTGGGGACTCTAGAATCTGGATTACAAGTTCTCTTCTTTATAAGAATCATGAATGTGAAACCATCATCTCTCCTAATAAACCTCAGACCCAGAACCTCCACATTTGACAATGGAGAGGGAAGCCCAAATGGGGACAGCTGGCACAACCCGCCTGCCACGACTCCAACATTGCTAAAATTTCTCTTTCCTTATCGGTCCCTCAGCCACTACCCAGCCTGCTCCCCTGGCAGTGTGGGCCAAAGTGTACACACACTCATCATTCACTCTAGTGGGACAATGGAAGTGGACAGAGATATGTTTCTTTCATTGGATATCCTGAGTTCATGTCTTCACTTTTGGCAATGACAAAAATCACTTCTCTAAGCCTCAGTTTCTCAAGTGTAAAATGGGGGAAATAATACTGATATACACTGAATTGTTTCCCCACTGCCCCTCAAAATTCAGATGTTGAAGCCCAAACCCTAACTGTGCTTAGAGATAGGGCCTTTAGGTATTTAATTAAGGTTAAATGAGTTCATGAATTAATAATAATAAAAAATAAAGGCCTTAAGCTGATAGGATTGGTGTCCTTGTAAGAAGAGGAAGAGACACTAGAGATTTCTCTCTCTTCACAAAAGCACAGAGGAAAGGCTGTGTGAGGACAGAATGAGAAGGCATCTCTCCATAAGTCAGGAAGAGAACCTTCATCAGAAACCAGATTTGCCTGCACATTGATCGTGGATTTCTAGCCTACAGAACTGTGAGAACATGAACGTCTGTTGTTCGTTTAAGCCACCCAGTCTGTGGTATTTTATTATGGCAGCTCAAGTAGACTAATGCAACTAGTGTCTGATAAAGCTCTTATGGCAAAATAGTAATGAAGCTCTCAGTGAGGACTCAGTACATGTAAGTGGTTATTTGTTTTAGCAGTATTCAGCCAGCTGAGAAGAAGATGATTCATAAGTAAGACTTCACTAGAGGTGCAGGTACCATCAAAGGGACATAGTCATATGCAAATAGTCAAAATCATAGTCATATGATTTCTGCGGGGGGGTGACTGACTGGTGGGTACATGGTGGCGGGGAGAGTGTCTCTTGCTTAACAGCAGGTTCTTCCACCAACTTTTAAGACTGTACCTTATGGTCCTTACCAAAGACATCCAAATAAGCCCCTGAGTCCTAGAAGAAATACAATAGAACATAGTGGTAGGCAGGGATGTTCTTTATTACTTCCTTCCTTTTTTCTTTTTTAAGATTTATTTTATTATTTGAAAGAAGATGTGTGTGTGTGTGTGTGTGTGTGAGAGAGAGAGAGAGAGAGAGAGAGAGAGAGAGAGGGAGAGAGAGAGAGAGAAATGGGGAAGGCCCAGAGCAGTCTCCATAGTTGTACGTCGTTAGTTGTGACATGGTTTCATCCCACACAGGTGGGCATGGGGCTGCATGGGGTGGAAACCAAACTAGGGCCCCCCTGCGTGGGAGGTGAGAGCTTTTGCTGCCATGTCATCCCAGTGGTTCCTAGTTGCACCGCAGTTCAGTGTATGGGTTTGCATGGGCTGGGGCCGGGATTCAATCCCTGGACCTCATTGCTGCAAGGCAAGTGCTCAACTTTCTGATCTATTCCAGCATCCCTACCTCCTTCCTTTATAAGCTACACAAAGAGAAGACAGTTTTTCCATGTTTTCAACAGCTTATTGAGATAAATAAACATACTATACAAGCCACCTATCCGAAGTATACCATTCAATAGTTTTCAGTGTCACCAAGCTCTCACAATTTTTACGTTTAGCGAAGTCTGGGCCCTCTGTCCTTGTATAGCACCACGCACAGGACATCAGAACATCAGTCTGGGAGATTTCACCAGTCTGAGGCCAGTTCATCTGTAGAAGTGCTTCCCCCAGTCTTAGAAATCCCTCAGTGGCTCCTCTTACAGTCTCTGGGTTGGCTTCAGTTTCCGCTGTCAGCATAGCCCCCACAAGGACAGACATCCCTAAGAGGATAAGCAACAGCTTGTCGGTCAAATGCTGATTGAGTAAAATAATTGACTCAGAGGAAGCGGCTCTATCCTTCCTCAGTCACCATAGCACACACCTGTCAGAAATTCAGGATTCCCTGAGCAAGCTAGTTGGTCTCAGTTCTTCCCGTGTATTCTCTCGTGTTTTGACTCTTTTGTCTTAAGCTCTGCAGTTAGGGCATCGTAGGTGCTCCGTGTTTTGGCATCTGGGACCAGTTCAGCTCTTGTTTCTGTAACCAGTTCAAGAAGAAACACAAAGAAATCGCAGGAAGACCTGCAAAAACACAGCTCAGCCTACAGATACTGCAGACTTACATTACTGCCCCAAACAGGACAGAATACGTCTTAGATCACAGAAAACACTTTCACACTTCAAACATATAGCTTTCAAGCATCTCCATTTTAGACACTGGATGCAGAAGCTATTCCAAAGTGGGTCCTCAAGAACCTAGGCCAGGAACTCGTGTTGCACTTGCATAACCAAATCCGTTTTGGCGGACTAACTGCTCTTCCAGAAGAAAGGGGAAACACTGAAGACGTGCTCAAACATTATCCTTTCACAGGACAAAGACAATTACTTGGTCACTGGTTGTTTTCGTATCTACCTTTCTCACCAAGGCTTTGCAGTCTTAGCTCAGGACCATACTTCCGATTTTTTTTTTTTTTTTTAAGATTTATTTTATTGTTTTGATAGAGACAGAGAGAGACAGAGAGAAGGGGAGGGCCCAGAGCAGTCTCCATAGTTGTACATCATCAGTTTTCCATGTAGTTTCGTTCCACACAGGTGGGCAGGGGCTGCACAGGGTGGGAACTGGGCTGGGGGCCTCCCATATGGGATGCATGGCCCCTCCAGCCAGGGGCTGAACTGGGGGGTGAGAATCAAACTGGGAGCTTCCCGTATGGGAAGCATGCCCCAGTTCAGCATCTGGGTCCACACGGGCCGGGGCTAGGACTCGATCCTCGGATCCCGTGGGGCTGCAAAGGTGAGCCCTTGACCCGCTGAGCCATCCTGGCCTCCCAGAACCACACGTGAGGTTCCCAATGTTGTCCCTCATCTCGGCAGTGCTGTCAAGATGAGGCTCCCCACGCACGTGCACAGAGTGGGTTAGAGAAATGGAGGCTACCTTCCTAGGGGTCCCATTTCTTTTAAGTCCACATCCTGGATTTTGCTCTAAAAGCCCACAATAGGCTTTATCCTAATAAAAGAGGTTCTACCCACCAATTCAGATTTAGCTAGCATTTTCTGAATTCCAACTATGATCTCATACATTTTCTCGTAGGGAATCTTTATATCAAACCAATGACGTAGGACTGATACTATTATGTTCTTTTAGCATCCAAGGAAATAGAAACATACAGTAACTTATACAGCTACCAACTAACAACAACATTCTGAAGCAAACCCACACCTTCTGACTATAGCAGGTTCAATGCCACTCTGTCTTTCCTAGAAAAGTGAGGTTTTCAGGGGCCATGCTAGGAATAGGAGATTAGAGCTGTAGGAGGGGAATTCATAGCATAGCAAGCCATCAATAAATGTTATCTCAGGAAATGAAATGAACAAATGGATGGACTAAATGAATGAAAAAACTTGGAGGAGTGCAATACTTAGTCCAGTCGTTTCCTCATTCAGCTCCTCAATGCCTGGTTACCTTGGAAAATTTTATTTCATCCTGATTTTCCAAGGTCCTCCATCAAGTTTCCTTTTTTTCTGCAAATGCTGTTGGCCATCCGAGGAAGTAAGAAGTCCCATGTCCCTATGGTTTATTCTCTTGAGGACTAAAGGCATCTGGACAGTTTTCTGAATCTCTGGGTAGAGGGCCAACCTTGTGCTGAGTTTCCCCAACACTCACTCGGGGAACCTCCTACTAGGGAGATGGGATGGACCAGCACAAAGAACTCTAGACAGAGTGGGTGGGGACATTTAGGTGGAAATTATGATGCCTCTACTCAGAAGCTGAGTAATTTGGGGGTAAAACCCAGGTCTCGCTCTAAAGCTGGGAAAGTTGTGTGTAGTCTTACATGGACTACAATAGAAGGTGGTATCTTGTATTTACAAGAGACATGTCCAGAAGTAGTGTGTTTATTGCCCAGTGTCAAAAAACAAGAACAAAAACCTATGTAGACCTCAGCCTTGTCCCCTTGTTTAGGGCTTGGGAGGGAGGCTTCTAAAGGTCTTCGTTTTGGTGAGAAGTTTTGCTGATGTGGTTGGTGGTGGTAGTTTTTAAATTTTATGACACAACATGAGACACTATATTATCTGTTTTCATGTGGACATCAGTGGGCTGAGAGGCCTTGTTGTGAAAAAGCTACATGATGTGCCCCCTGCTGACCTTCTGGCTTTGCTTCCCATGATTCCTGGCTCCTTTAGCTCTAGCCCTCTGGCTGCCTTGCACCTCCCTGACCGTGCTGACCCCTCTCAGACTTGATTCCTTTGTTTCAAACAGTTCTTTCCGGGTCTCTGCTCAAATACCAATTTAGGGCAGAGGCCTTGCCTGGCTACCTTGTATCATATAAGAGCACAGCCCCTCACTTCCTGACACTCCCTCTCACGTTCTCTGTTAGACACCTACTTTTTTACATTGTCTCTCTGCATCCCTGAGGTTGGGGACTGTGCTTATTTTGTTTACTCCTTCATCCAGAACCCTCAGAATAGCGTCTACTACATCGTAGAAACCTAAGATACGAGTATTAAAAGAGTTAAGTGAATATTCTTAATATTATTATTAGCATTGTTAATATGATGATGATGGAAGACAGAATCCAATCTCTGGGGAGATTGGATTACTTCTATCTCTTTTAAGCTTACCCTGAGCATGGTCATGTCTGGTTTACTTAACAAACAGTGACCTTCAGAAGACCTTACCCGGCCCCATATCTGTATTGCCTCTCCCCTAGCCTTCTCCGGGACTTACTAGAAGTCAGTTTTACAACCTAGTGAGGTGGTAGATGACTTAGTACAAACAGAGGACAGGGGTGCACTGAGCAAGATGATGCTCAAAGAGTTTTAGGCAGCGATTCATTCTTTTTTATTTCACACCCATCTATGAAGTGCTCAGTGTGTGCCAGGGTCTGTTAAATGGAGCAGACAATACAAGAGGGGTCCTAGTGGGTTGAGTTAGTGGGTAGTCTCAACACAGGGTGTGGGACACTGTACAGTGGATGAACGCAGGGGTGTCGGGGAGGACAAGAAGAAACCTTCCCAGGTCACCTGTGTCTCAGTCTGTCTGTTAGAACTGTGCTGATTATGCGATGCCTGAATACAGAGGTGAGCCATCCTTGCTGTTGAAATAAACAGGCAACACCACAGTGCAGAAGACAGACAAATGTGATGGATTTTTCATAAGACACATGTGTTGGAGGTTTACCGCTGGGATGGCTTCCAGTGGTTTCCAAAGACTATTCACTGTTCCTGCATGTCTTACAGAAGTTTGTTTTCATTTTATGTATTTATTTATTGTATGGCCATGTGGCCCTTTAAAATCTGCATTATACAAAGGGATCAGACTTCCTTGTGCACATTCTCTCAGGGATAGGGCTGCCTCATTGAGTCAGGTAGTGGTCTTTGCGTAAACTGTACCACAACACAGGTCGTGTCCAGAAAGACAAAGTCATATGAGTGTCTTCCGAGGCCAAGGAGTGAAACACTAATCCCGATTTTAGTGCCAAAGCCTAAAAATAATCCCAGCCCAGAGCACAGCAAATTACGGTTTGCCGGGGCTGGGAAGCCGTCTTCTTTGCTGTCTATCTCCAGCGTGTTCATGTAGCTCCTTCTTGAAAGCTCATTCATGGAGGCAAGATCAAATGCCCCATTTCTTAGATTCTAAATTGGAGAAATGACTGGACAAGTGCTCACCTTCAGTCACTGAAAGACAATCCATATTCTTGGAAAACTGTAACTCTGGGAATTAGGCAGGTTTTGATATTTATGCCTCTGAGGAGACCTAGGTTGAGATCTTACCTAATCACATTTTGGAGGCTGTTTGGGACTGAGAGATTGGAGGAGACAGCCAGGAGTTTCCTTAAGCATGTCAGGCTCACCCTACGGTTCTAGCTATAATCCGGTTTTCCAGGGGCTGTGAGATAGGGTTCCCCGAGGTGCTTCTCATGACTGTGTTAGAAATTGGTTGTGCCTAGCTTGGCTTGAGGACTTGCCAAGTTTTCCGGTAGTTGGAAAGTTTTCCTCCCACACCTCTCTGCTTTTCCTCCCTGATCTTTCTGGCTTTCTCTCCAGCCCAGGATTCTGAGCTGGGTATGAATTTATTTGAGGAACATGTCTTGATTCCTTATCTCTCTGCCAATGACATGGGAGGTAGGGACACGTGTTGTGATGACGTGCCTGTTACCGGGTTTATAAACAACCTCAAACATGGTAACTGTCCCTGGAGGCCTCAGCCCCTCCCCGGGCATGTCCGGAAGCTCGTGGGCTCAGCCTCACCCATTCACAGAGCCAGCCCTGAACAGGCGTGGCCCTGGGTCAGGGACTCCTCGTCCACAGAAGGTGGGTCTGATACACGTCTTGCTGCCATCATCATTGTCATCTGTCTTGTCCAGCTCAGGGAGCTTCAGGCTGCATGTGAGCTCAGAACCCTGCCTGTCTTGGCTTCCTGACCATGCTCCACTTTTCCTAACACCAGAGTTGGGGTCCTGAATATAGCCTTTGTTTGGAACATTTGCCAGTCTAAACCAGCACGGTCCAATAGAAAGGTAATGTGAGCCACGCACACAAGCCACGTGGGTAATTTCAGTTTTTCTTGTAACCCCACTGGAAAAGAAGCAGGTGAAATTAATTTAAATGATATATTTAATTTAACCCAATGTCACCAATGTATTTTCGTGTCAACATGTAGGCAGTATAAGAAAGAGGATGAACGAATCATTTTGCACTTTTTTTTTCACACTAAGCCTTTCAAATCCCACGTGGATGTTACACTTCCGGTACGTTTGACACAGACTAACCACATTTCACATGCTTAGTCACCACAGGTGGCCAGTAGCTACCATATGGGATGATGTAGGATCTGACCCCACACTGGTTAATTCCGACACTCTTGTAGTCTGGAAGGAGCACTGAGAGTCAGAGAGCTGCCATCCTCTGTGAGGACACGACCAATGGGAGGTCACCTTCCACCAGTCCAGCCCCCATCCTCCCTTGGAGACTGAAATCAGCCTGTGAAGAGCATGAATTATCGTTTATCCTGGGCCAGGCTGTGTGCTAAGAACTTGAAAAGCATTGTCTCAGACTATCCTCAGAGCAATCTGGAGGTTCTTTTATTACCTCTGGGGCATAAGAGGTTATGTAAGTCACCCAAGGTCAGAGAATGGCTAAGGGGCAGTGTCAAGATTCAAAACCAGTTCTGCCGAATCCGGAGCGTGAGCTCTGACCTGCTGGGCCACACCCCTTCTCTTGCCCACTGTGGACATCAGGACGCGTCCCTTTTAGAGCCATTCCCACAGTTTGCTCAGCGCCCAGCCATGCCTGCGTCTGCTTACTCCCCTGCATCGGCTGACTCAGCGTGGCCGTTCCAGCACGCTCTGCAGCCAAGTCCGCACAGGTCACGGTGGTAACAAGCCTCTATGGCACCAGGTCCCAGGAGAAACAGAGGTATACGGCAAACCATGTGAAAACACTTCTGCCTTTGGAAAAGCTGGTGAGCCCCGAGCTTCTGGCAGGCCTGCAGCTAATGAGCACAGCAATATGGAATTCGAAAACACACCCAAAGCTGGTGGCTTGGCTAATGGAGACATATTGCACGTCTCCGGAGCTTGTCTCAGGTCCCTGGGGACGGGGAGCCTCTCGTGTTAAACAGCTGGTTTAGCACATTGTCTGCCCTGTGAGCGGGTGCAGTGTAAAGCTCTTCTGAGGATCCTTGGGGACTGAATGAATGTTTGCCGTGAGATGGGTTTTTCTGGGTGCAAACACTCCCAGCCAATCTGGTTTTTCTCCTGGGAGGAAAAAGGGTTGGATAGAGGTGCATGGAGAAGGCAGAGAGCTGTAAGTGAGCTCATAGACCTCCACATTCCCTGTGGGCATTCATGTGACCGGACGCTCAGCTGTGTCCTAGAAGCATTTCCTCTCTGTCACAGGAGTAGAACAGTCTCTGTTCTGAGCTAGTTCACTCCGACCGAGGGAAGCAGAAGAGGGCTAGGATGGCCGGGAAGCCCTCTGTGCAGGAAATGTGTGCATTAAACACGGTGCCTGGCCTTTCAGGCCAAACTGACAAGGAGCTGTGTATTCTGGGATGAGTGGCTCAACTCCAACTATCAGTTGCTCCACCTCTAAAATCAGATTCCACTTTAGGGGAATTGCTAGGTATATGAAAGTGACTAGCACATTCCTGTTTCATGGAAGAAGCCCAAAGAGTGCTTCGCTTCCACACCTCTAAACAAGGCCACAGGTGGCAAGCCGTAGTGGTGCAGAGAAAGAAGTGATCTGGACAGAGGGGTGTCAGGAAAGGTTTTGTAGAGGAGGTGGTTTGGGGCTTGACTTTGACAAATGAGTTAGAGAGATAGGACAAGTTTAGGGGTGACCGGTGGATGTGTTTGGGGACAAGTGGTTAGGTTGTTCCATAGAAGTGAATTCTTGCTGTGGGCAGTCACCAACTCACTGTCTTCCTGGATTCTGATCTTTCCGTGAGTCTCCTGAGTCTGATTTAGGTCTTCATTCATGTGCTGTTGTCGTCCCCTGTATTTCCCTTTCCGGCACTTGTTGGTTTTTTATTAAAGGTAGGTGACCTACATTCAGTAATGTTCCCTCAAAATTGATATCCACTTGTATCCTCAGACTATGACTATTTGGAAATAAAGTCTTGCAGATGTAACTCATTAAGGTCACACTGAATTAGGATGGGGCCTCAATCCAACAACTGGTGTTCTTATTTAAAAAATCCATATGACAACACGAAGACGATGTGAAGACACATAGGGATGAAGGCCAGGTGAAGACAGAGGCAGAGACTGAAGTGATGCAGCTACAAAGTATGCCAAGAATGGCTGGCAGCTACCAGGACCTAGGAAGAAGCAAGGACGAATTCTTTCTTGAAGCAGGGATGTCCAACCTTTTGGCTTCCCTGGGACACATTGGAAGAAGAAGAATTGTTTTGGGCCACCCACAAAATACACTAACACTAACGATAGCTGAGAAGCTAAAAGAAAATTGCAACAAAATTTTTATAATGTTAGAAGAAAGTTTACAAATTTGTGTGGGGCCTCATTCAAAGCCATTTTGGGCCGCAAGCAGCCCACAGGCTCTGGGCTGGGCAAGCTTGGTCTAGACTCTAGAGCCTCCCGAGAGAGCATAATCCTGCCAACACCTTGATGCCAAATGTATGTGTGTTTATGTGTGTATATGTATACACGGCTAATGGCACCATTACACTTGTTAAATTTTTTCTTATTTTGATGTTCCTCCTCCTGTCCCTGTTAATTTATTTTTAATCAAATTGCTTTTTTGATGTGATGAAATTAGTCTACATAAAAGGACACAAATTCTGCTTGCTCCTAATTTATTTTAGAACACTGCTTGTTATATTATGTAGTTTCTTTCTTACAAAGCTCAGTGGGTGAAAGTTCTCCTTGGTTTTAGCACGGAGAGTAGATGAGGGTTTTGTTTGTTTGTTTTGTTTTTTAAAGGCAGCTTCTGTGCTGCCTAAGAGGTTCCATTTTAAAGATTTATTTTTATTGTTTTTGACAGAGAGAGAGAGAGACATACAGAGACAGAGAGAAGGAGGAGGGCCCAGAACTGTCTCCATAGTTACACATCATTGGTTTTTCCACATAGTTTCATTCCACAGGTGGGCACAGGGCCGCACAGGGCAGGAACTGGGCCAGGGTCTCACCCCAGTGAGAACCGAACTGAGGGCACTCCCCAGTTCAGAATATGGGGCCACATGAGCCAGGGCCGGGATTCAATCCTCAGTCCCCAAAGCTGCAAAGTGAGTGATTAACCCACTGAGCCATCCCAGCTTCCCCTTTAGTTGTTTTTTAACATCTGTTTTGATCTTTGTGGACACAGTGAACCTTTTAACTTGTTAATTTTGTTTCCTTTTTAGTATTGATTGCTAGGAAGCTCAGGACCAAATATTAGTTTCACTTTTATTACAATATGTAAGATTTGCTGGCCTGCATTTCATAAACCAACCTCGCCGTTGAATGCACTATCCTTATTTCTTCTTTGTATTATACTTCTCAAATGATTTATTTTTAATTCAATTTATCTGGCGATACTTTATTCATTTTCATAAGTTATGCTAAGTACCTTTTTGGAATCAGGCAGATTTACAAATAAACATATATCGCAATATTGACAGTTAACCTTTGGATGGAGAAAGCGTAAAGATTTAGAACCAGTAGATTTGTCGTAGTTCATCTTATTTCTCTGATTCTCAAGTCCCTCATCTATAAAATAGGGCTAATAATAGATTCTATCTCAGCAGTACTTGTGAAAACCAAATGAAACAACGGATGAAAAAGTGCTCTTATTAATATTAGTTGTAATAGTATAGTAAAAACAGGAGACAAGCTCTTTTTTCTACTAAAAATTATCTGTGATATAGATAGAACATGAAATAGCTTGTCTAAAATATGATAGCTCCTTTCCTCCACCCTTTCTATAACAAGTCCACTCCTCAGAGGGAGCTACTTTAAACTCTTTTAACTATTTCTTTTCATATTTATCTTCAAATGTCTAAATAATATGCTTATTGTGTTATTTTTTGATATTATGTATTGTATGCCTATTAATTACTTGAGGATTTATCACTCTTATAAACCCACTTCTTCCCATTCTAATCCTCTAGCTTCCCAGTATAATTTTATAACAATTTTTGACCTAATCTATAGGTAGTTCACTACCTAGTAGTATAGATTCTTTATAAAACAACCTTTTGTTTCTCCTGTGGTTAATAATTGATTTACATTTTTTTCATTTACTTAATGTTCTATTTACTTAACAAACTTTTTTTTTCTTTCTTTTTATAAAATTAAATTTATTGGGGTGACATTGGTTAGTAAAGTTACATAGGTTCCAGGTGTACAATTCCATGATACATTATCTATGTGTTGCATCATGTGCTCACCACCCAGAATGAGGTTTTTGTTTTTATTCCATCACCACATACTTGGATTTCCCTTACACATTATTTTCTAATATACATGCCAAAAGACATGGAGAACGCCCAGTAGTAATTTTTCTGTAAGATAAAATCTACCAAATCTACACTATGTTCCTAGGGTGTTCTTTCTTAACAGTTCTCAATACCTCTTATCTAATCTAGATGGGTTTCTAATCTAGGCCATCATAGAATTGTTTGCCACTTTCCTTCATTCTTAATATTTTTAACTTCCATTTTCTTGACACCGTTATTCTTTTGCTGAAATACATCCTTTAGTAACTTCTGAAAAAAAGACCTAATAAGTAAACATTTTTTGAGGCTTGGTATATATAAAATTTTTCTCCATTTAAAAAATTTAACCTGAATGATAATTTAGCTTGGTATAAAATTCTAGGTTAGAAATGTCAAGACCGTGCTTCACTGACTAGAAGTCAATGTTCGTTCTAAAAAGTCTAATGCCTTCTTTTGTCTGTTTCTTGTCTGTGACCTGCATTTTGTTTCTGGAGGTGTTTTGCTTTTTCTGTTTATATTTGGCATCTTCAAATTTCATTAAGATTTGCTTTCATGTGAGTCTGTTTTCGTTTTTGTCTTAGGTACACATGGGCTCCTTTAATTTAAAGGTTTATATTCTTTATTTCTTTGATAATTTCTTCTCTTCCTTTTCCTTGGTTCTAGTTTTCTTTCATTTTTATTGTAGGGATGTTGTTCCTCCTGGTTGATCCTCTTTCTCATCTGTCTTTTTGTTCTGCTTTATGTGAGATTTCCACTACTCCCATACTTCAATGAACTTTTATTTAGTTAGGCTAACATTTTTTAAATATCTGAGAGCTCCCTCTTGTTCTTTGATTATTTCCTTTTTATAGTACCTATTTTTGTTTTACAGATGTAATGTCATCTCTTGTCACTTTAAAGATATTAAATATAAGGTTCTTTTGTTAAAGCATTGTCTCTATTTCCCCAAGTTTCTTTAAAAAAATCATGTTGATGGTATTTCTTAGGTGCCTCATGATCTTCCACTCTCTGTTCTTATTTAAAGATTTATTTTTATTGTTTTTGACAGAGAGCAAGAGAAATACAGAGATAGAGAGAAGGGGGAGGGCCCAGAGCAGTCTCCATAGTTGCACATCATCGGTTTTTCCACATAGTTTCATTCCACAGGTGGGCACAGGGCTGCACAGGGCAGGAACTGGGCTGGGGTCTCACCTGGGTGAGAACTGAACCGGGGGCACTCCCCAGTTCAGCATATGGGTCCGCATGGGCCGGGGCCGGGATTCCATCCTCGGTCCCCAGGGCTGCAAAGTGAGTGCTTAACCCACTGAGCCATCCCGGCTTCCCCTCTGTTCTTATTTAAAATGGAGCCATTATCTGGTTATTGTGTGTGTGTGTGTGTGTGTGTGTGTGTGTGTGTGTGTGTGTGTGTCTTGAGAGAGTGTTTATGGATAGGTGGGCTTCAGTCTAGGGAGATCAAGAACCAAGGCAGCTTCACCATTGGTGAAACCCTGGAATGTGTGTGCATGGTCTTTTCTCTAGAACTGTTTAATTTTTCCATAGATAGATTTTTGGAACTTTTTAGATTATTGACCTGATCATAGGCCAACTTACTTGTAAAAGGCTCATTTCAGTGTTGCCCCCACCCCTGTTTTCCATTGAGTCTAGTGCCTCTGAGTTTGGGGTCTGTGTGAAACAAGCCTGTTCTACCACTACTGAAGGTGAAGAAGGGGTAAAAGTATCTGGCTACCTAGAGAGAAGGAGGGGGTGGGAGTGGTTTCCTTCTTCTCCATACAGACTTTTAGTTAATCCCTTTTTTAGTTTTGTATTTCAACTGCTTCCCATGTTTTCTAAACTTTCTCTCCCCGCTCCAGGGTTTCTGTAGGGGAAATTGCCTACTAACTTCTCATGATTTTTCTCATCCATCTGTCAACACTGAGTTTATAACTTACTCTATCTACTCAGTTCTGAAATCTGTTAAATTCTCATTAGGCTGACTAGGTGCACTGTTTTATATGGGAAGAAAACAATGGTAGTTTCCCATTTCAAATGGTACATATGGTCAGCCTCATCTCATTGTCACGGTGGCAGTAGGTTGACCAGATGTACTGTTTGAAATGGAACAGCACCGTCATTTTCTGTCCCATTTAAAATGATGCAACTGGTCAGCCTACCTCCTGTTGCCTAGACTTTTATCTCCTGTTCTTTTTCTTGGATGGTTTTCTTTTATCCATTCTTACTACCAGTGAGGCTATGGGAAGGGGAAAAGTGTAATAAATCCAGTATATTAAACTAGGAGCCCTATTTGAATTTCCTAATGAATATATTACTATTTTAAAATTTTTTAATAAACTTTATTGAAGTGTAATGTAGATACAGTAACATGTACACATTTTAAGTGTACAGGGTGATGATTTGACAAATGAATATAGCCTTGTAACCAACATAGTCAAGGTATAGTTTTGTTGAAGGAAATCCTGTCATTTGTGAAAATATGGATTAACCTTGAGATCATTATGCTAGGTTTGACAGAGAAACATAAAAACTGTATGATCTTACTTACATGTGGAAAAAATAAAACCTAAATTCAAAGAAATTGAGAGTAGATTGGTGGTGTCTTAGACAGAAGGCAGTCAAAAAGTACAAATTTGTAGTTATAAGACAAATAAGTTATGGGGATCTAATATACCATGGTAACCATCATTAAGAGTTCTGTATTATATACTTTAAAGTTGCTAAGAGAGTGAATCTTGAAAGTTTTCGCCATATGCAAAAAACGGTAATTATGTGAGTGATGATGTGTTACTAAACCTTATTGTGGTAATCATTTTGCAATATATACATGTATCAAATCTTCACCTAGTACACATCAAACTTACACAATGTTTTATGTCAATTACATCTCAATAAAGCTGGGGAAAAAGTTTCTTCTTGTTCCTTACAGTCAGTCTTGCCACTCCAACTGCCCAAACCACTGCTCTTCCTATTTTTGATGAAAAAAGGGCCACACACTAAATCTGACAAGCTCAGGGGAGGCTAGCATGGCAGGCCCTATAAGCTCATAGACCAAAATTAACCACAGAGGATGGTCTGAACATAAAAATTCCTAATTAAAAGCAGGTCATGGCGGGTACTCACATCCTTGGCCTGTAGTTTTCTTGGCAAAGGTCAATCTTTACCTTACATGAGCCAATCTTTTTGCATCTAAGATAGCATACCCTTGGAATGCCAGCGTCATCCCTTTTTCCAGACCCCTCAGGGCACAACCCATTGCATCAGAGCAGGAGAGCACAGAACCCCTCATTGTTATCTTGTTCCCTGAATACCATCTCTAGGGGCTGTAAATGTTAATTATTAGTTAGCTATCCAGTGGCCACCAATGTAAAAGAAGTATGCATCTCTCCATTTAACTTTTTATCTAATCCTAGAGACTTCCCTGCTTTCTTTCTCCCACCCCCTTAGTTGACCATCAGTGGATTTCATGCAACCCCACCCCCCTTACATCTCCTTTGATTCTGATGTATGAAGTGAGTCACAAAACTGCCATTCTCTGAACATTTTCTTCATCTGTTGAGATTTTGCTTCCTGGCAATTGTCGTCAGTTTGTGTTAAATAAACTCATTACAATTCTCTACAGGTTTGGATGTTCCTTACGTTGACACTATCACTATATATTATAAATGTATTAGTTTGTATGAGAGATGATATGAGGGGTTGTGTGGTTTGTCAAGAATTTAAAAAATTTTTGTCTTTCCATTAGAAACAAAACTAATATGTGTTAGGAAAACAAAATGTAAATCTAACAAAAGAGTGCCCTGTAAACAGAAAAGTCCTTGCCAAATATTACTTTAATAAAACTCACTGTAAATTGACTGGAGAATAGGTATTTCATCAGGTGAGTGTGACCTGAGGCTGGACCAGGAAGAAGGGGCTGAGGACAACAATGGGACCAGATTGACACCCATGTAAAAAATTAGCACCAATTTCCCTTTGGAGAAACTAGTAACTGGAGAAAAATTAGTACAAACTTCGTGAGAAGAGTGTCCAGTTAAATGTCCTTGAACCCCTTCGTATTTGGAGCAGAAAAGAAGGATTGGGATCCCAAGGAGTATATGAGTAGAATCAACCAGGTAACTTGTTCAGAGTATTTCTCCCGTCTGTTAGCAGCGTGAATCCAGGTAACCTAATTACTCAACAGTAGACATGAACAACAATGTATAGATCAGAGTTAGGAAAGCTTAAATGAGGAGCCTATGTTTCTCACGGGTAAATACAGAGTAGGAGGTTGCAGAGTCCCTAGAGACAGGAGGGATTTTTCAAGTCCTTGAACTGCAGTGCTTTAGAAGGGCAGAAAAATACACATCTTTAGGACAAAAGGGATGAATAATGGTTGGTTGGAATCATATGACACATGAAAGCTTCTTTTCCTATTAAATTTCAATAAAAAAAGCCTTGAACTTAAAAAAAAAAAATGAATCAAGCTTCTCTGTTTCCCCTAAAATCTGAACTTGGAAGAGATAAATGTTCTTCATAGTTAACGTGTGTTCTTAATGGGCCAGAAGTATGGGGAGACTAAGTGCAAAGGGGAGGGGACAAACAGCTCTGTCATTCCAAACACTTAAACCCAGGTTAAGAAGAATCAGTAACATAGTGTTTATCTGAGGGTAAGTGGGGAAGTGGGTGGGAGAGATGGGTCGAGGGGAGCAGGGAGCGGGAATCAAACATACGGTGATGGAAAAGGAACTGATTCTGGGTGGTGAGCACATAATGCGATGCACAGACAATGTAAGGTAGAATTGTATACCTGGAAACAATGTAATTGATATCAATTAATGTCATCCCAATAAATTTAACTAACTAACTAACTAACTAACTAAAAAAGCAGAAAAGAAAAGAAAAATCAATAACCATATTTAGGATTTTGGGAAAAATGGAATCATTAAAATTCACTTTACACGTGAGGCTACATCCTGAGGGTTTTTGGGGTTTTTTGGCCTTAAAGGGAAATGTAATTGGAAATTTAATATTTTAATTTATTGAAAGTACAAATGGCTGTGAAGAAAGTATCCAGCCATGTAACCATTCTCGTTACATTGACAATGGCTGGACTTTTTTCTGGACAGCCCTCTTATGTCATAGCTGGGATTTCTGATAACTCTGAACACTAATAAACACTCAGATCCATTATATCAGCAAAGGTGCCGCTGAAAGCATTACTCCCAGGCATGGGCCAGAGCAGGTGTTCCCAACCTTTTTATACCCTAGGGCACATTCTAAAATATCGGTAGGGCGGCGGGCACCAGCTATTTCTAAGGATATTTATTATTGAACAAGAATAAAAAATAATAAACAAAAATAATTTTAAAATAATAAATTTATTGTACAAATTATATACACACAAAGAAACATATATACAAAATGTAATACAAAGTAAATAAAAAACACACGTATAATAAAATCATTTAA
>PVKE010022207.1:0-25778 GCA_004027555.1 Craseonycteris thonglongyai
GAGAGTTGTGGGGGGAGGTGGGAGTGGGCACTAGATATAAGGTGATAGAAGGGGAACTGATACTGAGTGATGGGCACATAATACGATGCATGAATGATATGATGTGGACTTGTACATCTGTAAACTATCTAATTGTTACCAACCAATGTAACCTCATCAAATTTAACAATAAATTAAATAAATAAATAAATAAATAAATAAAAGTATGCCAGCATGGCTGTGGGCAGCCAACATCTCACTGTGTGTTTACCTGGCAGAAAGAGAGACAGAGATAGAGGTGAGGGGGTGGAAGAGAGAGAGAGAGAGAGAGAGAGAGAGAGAGAGAGAGAGAGAGAGAGAGAGAGAGAGAGAGAGAGAGAGAGAGAAGCTCTCTGGTATCTCTTCTTATAAATGCACTAATCCCATCATGAGGGCCCCACCATCCTGACCTAATCACCTCCCAAAGGCCCTTTCTCCAAATACCATCACATTGGAGCCTAAGGCTTCAGCATATGGATATTGGGAGAGGCACAAACATTCAGTCCATAGCTCTATCTGCATTATCATCAGTGCTAAAGGCTCACACATTTGAACTTGGTGAGACAAAGGGCCAGCCTGAGGTAATGTGAAATGTGAGTTATAGAAACCTTATGCAATGCAATGAAACATTCAAGAAACTGCCACATCAATCAATAAGCACATCCATTGGATTAAAGCACATTGATGTGCATACTATGGCCTTGAAATCATCTTATATTAAATAGATGAAATGTTTTTCATTCAGCTAAATTACATTAGTGATCTGCTTAGTGTCTTTATCATTCCTGGATATAATTATCACCTATTTCTAAATCATGAAGTCAGAATAAGTACATTTTATTACTTTTGTTTCTGTATATCTAATATCTAAATTTATTCTCTCTTCTGATATTTTGAACTTGCCTTCATGCTATAATTACATATCAAGTACAAAAACAAAAATGAGATAGTATATGACAAAACATTTTGATGTCTCTCAAGTTAAGCACATAAGTGTTTTTTGCAATTGGCCAGGGTATAACTCAAAATTTGACTCTGTCCCAGAAGCTCCAATTGGGTTCAGTGTGGTTATAAACACATGCATATTTAGTGACTTGAGAAAGAGATAAAGATTAACATACATTTCTGGAACTTTTACAAAATGGTACTTAATGTTGAGTTTTAATATGCTATTAATAAATCCAATTTCAAAAGCTCTTAAATATTAGTCCTTAAGCAGTAGATAAACTGTTGTCCATTAGGCAAATTATGCCATAAATTGGTTGTTCGGGAGATTTCTTTTAGCCTATAATATATGAATATAATATGTAAAAGTGTCCACCTTCTTTTCTAGACAACCACATAGCTTGTTATTTGGATAATCTAAGGAAGTATTTATATCTTTCATTATTTAATGTAAGACGTCATATTCCTGGTACTGTGATTCTCAGTAAAATGCAGTTTGCAAATGTCAAGTAGGGCCGGTGAGGGAATTAATGATTTATTGAAAACTTACTGTCTGCTCATTATTGTGCTAGGCTCCTTCACATATCCTATTTCATTGAATTCTTTTATTAACTCTGTGAGACAAGAACCATTATTGTAATTGTTATGGATAAAAATTGAGGTTCTCTTAGTCTGCAAAGATGTCTGTATGCACATGTTTGTTGCAGCACTGTTCACAGTGGCCAGAACATGGAAACAACCAAAATGTCCGTCAATAGATAACTGGATAAAGAAGATGTGGTACATTTATACAATGGAATACTACTCAGCGATAAGAAAAGATGAAATACAATCATTTGTGACAACATGGATGGACCTTGAGACCATTTTATTAAGCGAAATAAGTCAGACTGAAAGAATCAGGAAACATATGACCTCACTTATAGGTGGATTATAAAACTGAAAGTAAGAAAGACACAGAGACCTGTGGACACACTCAATAGCTTAGTGATTGCTTGAGGGAAGGGGAGGAGGGGGAGGGAGAGTGGAGAGGGGAGGTGGAGTGGGCAGCAACCTTATGGACATACTCAATAGTTTGGTGGTTACCTGGAGAGGGGGAAAAAGGGGGGAGGTAGAGTGGGGAGGGGAGGTGGAGGTGGGCACCAGCCTCATGAACATTCTCAATAGTTTGGTGGTTACCTGAGGAAAGAGGAGGAGTGGGGAGGGAGAGTAGGGAGGAGAGGTGGGGGTGGGCACCAGCCTTATGGACACTCTCAATAGTTTGGCGGTTACCTGAGGGAAGGGGAGGAGGGGGTATGGAGAGTTGGGGCAGGGGGGAAGCAGGAGTGGACACCGGATATGTGGTGATGGAAGGAGCTGATTCTGGGTGGTGAGCATATAATGCAATGCATAGGTGATGTGATGTGGACTTGTACATCCGGAAACTATCTAATTGTTACCAGTCAATGCCACTCCAATAAATTTAACAATAAAATTTTTTAAATATTGAGGTTCTGAGAAATTAGTAAATTAGCCCAACTTATAACTTAGGTATGTAGCAAACACAGGTATCAAACCCAGGTGCATTTTTTTTCTAAGATTTATTTTATTGTTTTTGAGAGAAAGAGAAAGAGAGAGAGAGAGAGAGAGAGCGGTATCATCATCAGTTGTGACATGATTTTATTCCACACAGGTAGATGTGGGGCTGCATGGGGCAGGAACCCAACCAGAGGCCTCCTGCAAGGGAGGTGAGAACTTTTGCTTCTGAGTCAACCTGGTGGTTACCAGTTGCACCACGGTTCAGCACATGGGTTTGCACTGACCAGGGCCAGGAATCAAATGCCATACCTTGCGATTGTGAGACAAGTGCTCAACTGCTGAGTTATTCTGGCATCCCCCAGCAGTTTTTAATCCAAAACTGAAGAGCTTTCCATTGTAGTGGTTCTCAAACCTGGTAGCACATTAGAAATGCCAAAGTTGTATTTTTAAAAAGTGACTATTGCCCAGGCTCTGATGTTGAGAAAACTGGACAGCTACAATAGCATGCAAAAGAATGAAAGTTGACCAGTATCTTACACAATATAAAAGTTAACTTAAAATGGATTGAAGATTCAAGTATAAGACCTGAAACCATACAATTTCTAAAAAAAAATGTAGGCAGTAAGCTCACTGATGCACATCTGACAATGATTTTATCAATCTCACACTGATTCAGCAGTATGTCAAAATGTTTTCCTTTCCTAGCGTAGCATCTCCTTTTGCACTCCCATCCCCCACATTGACAATTTAATCTAGAGAATAAAGAATTGAGGCTAAAACTATGGACTCCTGGCTGAATATACTAATATAATATCTTTAAGAAGGTAGCAGAAGGAAAGATTTATTTTTAAATTAAATTTACAAAATAGGTCAGGTTATCTTAGATAATTCTTGATACCGTTTCCTGCTGAAACATTATTTGAAATTCTCAGAAATATAATTTTATTTCTTGTCTCCTTCAGAGAAGCTGTCAATATAGTCCTCACATCATGCAATAAACAGAAACCCTTTTATCTCCACAGGCAAACTTATTAGGGAATTTGCTTCTCTGATGAATGAAATACATTTGAGGAAAGCAAAACAAAACAAAACAAGAAAAACTTTCTGCCTTGGCACTTGCAAGACATGTTTGCATTTTAGGAAGCTTTACTATCAGAGTGTATGGCTGTTTGTTTTCTCTGTCAGCTGGCAATCTTCCTGCAACCAGGAGCACAATTACAGGAGGTGTTATAAAGTACAAAGGAACCAGTTGTGTGATGAAATTCAGCACACCCCTGCTGGAGAAGACCACATTTCAGGGAGCATATATCATCACAGTGGAGTTTATTGCAGGCATCATCACCTCTGATTTAGTTTGAAATAAGCAGAAAGGGAAAGAGAAAGAATAGTCATAAACATTTAAAAAATCTAGTGATTGAGAATTGTACTAGCAATTATGTGGATGGGGGACAAATAGGTCAGAAATGAAAAAAAAAAGTGGTTTTTTTGACAGTGCAGCCTTATCATCTATTACTGCAGATCTCAAATGTAGACAAGTTGAAAGCTTTATTCATTTGCATGGAAAGTAAACAACTCTAGGGTTGTAGATATTTTTCTTTCTGAAGAAACGTTGAGCGATCAAGATTGTTGAAGGGAGAGAGAAATGTGGGGGAGAGACAGCTATAGAGGTGAGAAGAATCTGAAACTTCAGCAACTTCTGAAGGATAGAATAGGATATCCTAATGCAGAGATTCTATGGGGCTGAGCATAATGATTTCTAATTTAGATGAGAAATATGAGTGAAGTCAGAAATTCTGAATTGGAGTCCTAAATCTGACCATACCAAATTTGTTTAACTTTAACAGGTCTTATTTCTCTCATTTCAAAGCAAGGATAATAATATCTAATTTAAGTAGTGAAGAATAGATAACAAAGACAAAGGTTTAGCATAGCGCCAGATTTGTAGAGAACATGTGCAATGTTAAAAACTTATCACAACAGAAAAGATCGATTGCAGTCTATAGGAAGGAGAGAATGACTGCATTTGGTGCTTCAAAAGAACTACAGTTCCCAGAACATGCCTCTCTCCTCAGCCTCTGAGCCACGCCTTAGAATCTGCAATCTTATACCCTTTCCCAATAATCTTCCACATTATTGACCAGATCACTGCTTCTCAAATCATTGGTGAAAAAGAACCAAATTTCTAATTCAATGCAGACTAATACTTTTTTTTTATTATAAAAGCAATAATAATTATTAGAAAATAACAAACAAAAAGACATAAAATATGGGTCTACTGATTATGTGCTTGGATGTCATGGTAATTCAAATTGTTCTAAAAGTTTCTTAATGCTTATTCTCAATTTTGTACTTAGCAGTGTCACCATGATGACAGATGCCAACTCATACCAATGTGTTGTTCGTGTTTGAGGAGCACTGGCATAGCATCTCCATAACTTCAATTTTTCCTTTACATCTCAACTAAGATGTCCCTTGCTCTGAAGAGCCTCCCCAATCTCCCCAAGATTGTGCTGGTTACCACTCCTGTGTGCTTCCTTTGTGAACTGTGCTGCTCCCAAACTTATAAGAGTTATGTCTTATTTACCTTTCTCTTCTCATTGCTAACAATTTTAGATACACAATAAATACTGAAAGGATGCATTTCTTTCAAGTAAGGAGAGAATTAAGGTGCACATTGTTCAACTCCATAGTTACCTGAACTTGGGATAAGATAATCCCTGAAATTAATTCAACTCATTGCCCCCTTGAAAAAAATGCTTCCTTGCTAATAAAATAAAATTAATAAAAAACAGTATATTTAGACCCCAGGCAAGTCTTTTCTTTTAAGACTTATTTTTTATTGTTTGAGAAAAGGGGAGAGAGAGAGAAGAGGGGAGGTCCAAGAGCAGTCTCCATAGTTGTACATCATTAATTGTGCCACGGTTGTATTCCACACAGGTGAATATGTGGGGCCACGTGGAGTGGGAACTGAAACACGGACCCTTGCACGGGAGGCGAGAACTTTCACTACCCAGTCATCTTGGCAGTTACCCAGTTGCACCATGGTTCAGCATATGGCTTTGCACAGGCCAGGGCTGGAAGTCAAACCCCAGACCTTGTGACTGAGAGGCAAGTGCTAAATCACTAAGCTATCCTGGCATTCCCAAGACCCTGGGTTAATCTTTTTGGTAGAATATACTCATCAAGTTGACTTTATTCATGAGCTTCAGAAAGGAAATTGAAAGTTTATTTTATATCCCTCCCTTAGGGGTAGGTAGATATAAAAATATTTGTAAACTTCTCTTATCTTTAAAATATATTGCTTTAGAAAATTTTTCTTTGGCAAGTCATGATTCTGATGACTCACAGAAGACTTTCTAAGAGTGTAAATTCATGTATGCAACAGTTTATCCCAAGATTAGCAAGGGATAAGGAAATACCAGTAACTGCCTCACCAAGAAAATACATAAAATTTTAAGCAGGACTTTCTTTTTCCCCCTTAAGGGTAAAGAGAAGATCTGAAAAATATGGCTTCTATTTTATAAATAGAATTTTTACACTTTATCATAGAGAGAAGAATGTAATGATCTCCACTTAACAGAATAGGTCATTGTTTGGATGGTCAAAGGAAGAAAAAATACTAGTCACTTGTAAGATGGTCAAATTGCTTACTGTCTACCAATTCAGATCAATTCAACATTAAAGGAGTGCCCAGGTGCAAGGGGCCATGCAGATCACACTGTTATTTGTCTTTGCTCTGAGCAGTAAGGTGGCTTTCCTCTCCTTCTTTTGATACTGCCCTTAGACCCACCCCACAGTCTTCATCAGAGATATGCATTCTTACCTGGCAATCATGAGCCTCTGGCTATTCCTCCAAATATCTGTTTACAACAACAAAAAAAGGACTGAGGCTGCCTTTATGGTGCCAAACATCTTGAGATAAGCCAGGAAGTCTTCTATTACCAGTGGAAAATTAGCTTAATCTCATGGACACAGTGAGGTGGAGCCCCATGGGGCAGAAATCCTCAGGGCTCTGGAATTAAAACAAGGCATCTGGAACCCAAATGTGCAAAATGCATGATCTATAGCTTGAATATACAGCTTTTCTTGCTCATATGTAGCACTATTTCTAAATGTGTTTAAGTTGTTAGGTTTAATAAATTCAACATTTTTTAAAGAATTATTAAATACATATCATAATTTTTCACCATTATGAGTTTTTTTCCTTTCTATCAACAGATAACAAAAGTACTACTGCTACTTATAAGTGTGAGTCTATAAAAACTTTGAGATTAAGAAGGGTTCCTGAGTCTTTGTGTTAGTGAAAACTGCTACAAGCTTAGATTGGATTCTCAGCATCTGCATAGGCATGTTCAGGGCAGGGAGTCTCTGCAGGCTGAAAGGAGGATTAGGCTGCCTCTGAACCATGAGGAAAGAAGGTAGAGAGCAGAAAACTGGTGGGAATCTCCAGATAAAAGGAGTCTCAGTGTATTGTCACTGCAACCCTGTTTCTGTATTGCTAGGTGAGTTAAGTATATGAAGGCCCTTTTGTTCTCAAACATCTTCCATACCCTATCTTCAATACTTTATTTAAAAATATATATTTATTTTATTGTTTTGACAGAGAGAGACAAAGAGAAGTGGGAGGGCCCAGAGCCATTTCCATAGTTGTACATCATTAGTTTTCAACATAGTTCCATTCCAGGCAGATGGGCATGGGGGGGTGGGGGGGCAAGGCAGGGCAGGAACTGGGCAGGAGCCTCCCACATGAGAAGCATACCCCTGTGAGCTGTGGGCCTTCCACATGGGAAGCACACCTCAATCAGAAGCGAAACTGGGGGCTTTTCACATAGGAAGCTTGCCCCAGCAGAAACCATATTGGGGGCCTCCCACATAGGAAGCATGTCCCAGGTGGGAGCCAAACTGGGGGCTTTCCACATGGGAAGCTTGCCTCAGTTCAGCATATAGGTCTGCATGGGCTGGGGCCAGGACTCAATCCTCGGACCCCAGGGCTGCAAAACGAGTGCTCAACCTGATGAGCCATTCTGGCATCCCCAGTACTCTAAATTCTTAAAATGAAGAAAGCTTGCCTCACACTATGAAGAATCGTGGTTCAAAATGAAAGGGGATTGGCTTTAAGCCATTTTGAAGTTATATCTCTTATTTCCTATTATTAAAGAAACATGTAGATTATGAGAGCAGCTGACATGGCATGAGGTATAGTTAATCTGGAATGTGAAGAGAGTAGCACGGAGGGGAGAAAACCCATAGGTTTTCAGTTTCATGCCACTGAATTTGGATGTGAGGCCTGACTGCACTGTGTCAAGATGGAGTGGGTGTCAAGACAATCTACAGGATGACACTACCCAGCAAAATAGAACAAGAATGGATGGTGGACTAAACTGCAGGTAAAGATTCAGCCCGACAGAAGACCAAAGACCAAAATAGTTATGTTAGCAGCAATGATTGGCCCTAGAACTCTAAGGCATTTCTAACAGTTAACATAGAAGCAAAAATATGAAGATATGTGGGACCAGGGATGTGAGCTTCAAGTCATCATCCAGGAAGTCTGTTTTTAGAGATCAAAAGTTCCTGTCACCAAGCAGCCTTTTATGGACTAGAATCTGAAAACCAGGAGGGGGATAGACAGAAGTCTTCAGCATCACAGAAATGAGAGCCGAGGTATGTCATATTTCCAAGTGGTTACAGGTGGGACATGTAGCAGAAAAGACTCCTTAAGGACTAGTATGGGAACCCTGTGGTCAGTACTTCAACACCAAGGTCTGGGAGGAAGATAAGAACTATGCCTCAGAGGGATACTGATGGAAATGGGTGGAATGTAGACAGAGGCACTTTAAATACAGTTAAGTGCTGCCCAGCCTGCATCTGAGTATGTTTCCAATACCAGTGTTGTCACTCCACCTTAGGAAAATTAACTAAGAAGGGCCTTGGGTAGGGAGGTTGGTACTGATGCTTTCAAGAGAAAGAAGTCCTCTGAACCTCCACCAAACCCATGGGGAAAGGACCAGCTTTGTCTATGTCCCTTCGTTTCCTTAGCTTAGAATGATGAAACCATCTCATGTTCTTCAATAAGTTATAGAAGCTGTACAATGAATTTGGGGACCAAAATCACAACAGCACATACAATGTTTGTTTGCTATGATTAGTTCCTTGGTGCATAATGGCTCTCAGAGCTCTCACTGGAAGGAGAAACTAGATCACAGTGATTTCCAGAACCCTTGGTTGCCTCATAAAAATACAGTGATACCTTGGAATTGGAACGCCACCAAACTCAAACAATTTGGAATCCAAACAAAAAAATCAAGCAAATTTTGCCTCAGAATCTGAATGCTGCTTTGGAATCTGAATGCCAATCCATTGTTGGCATAAGACGTATTGACTGTGTGGCCTGTAGCTTTATCCAAATGCCCACTCATCTTGGAATGCAAATGTTTTGGAACTCAAACTGGGTTCTGGAACAGATTAAGTTCAGATTCTAAGGCATCATTTTATTATCACCAGACCTGTTCTAATTGCCATCTCAGTTTTAAAAGTTAACATGGATGAGGAGGGCAGGGCAGTCTACAGCACTCCATGGCATTAGAGAAGAAGAACTGAAAGGGGTAGACAACAGGATAAACCTTATTTTTGAAGTACTTGGAGTGGTCCCAAGGGAAGAGATTTAGTCATCCTGTCCATCCTGATGGGATAAAAAGTGTAAGGAGCAGGGCAAGTAGAAGAGGCCTCACCAATTACGTGGTATCAAGGTTAAGACCCTGAACACTGGGGTTGAAAATTTACCCTCACAGCTCATTCTTACTCTTCATTATGGGTGGATTCCTGCTGAGAGATAAGGGAGGGTGACAAAAATGGAAAATTGGAACTGCGTGGGGCAGAGAACTTGCCTATTCTGTTCAACTGTTCTATTCCAAGAGCTGAACACAGATACTTACATCTGGGAGGCCCATAATGAACCTATTTGTGTGTGTGTGTGTGTGTGTGTGTGTGTGTGTGTGTGTGTGTGTGTTTGTAAATAGAAGACCTAATTCTCTTAACAGCTGACAGCAACTTCTGGAGACAAACTTACTTGAGTTTTGCCTAAATGGGTTTTATTCACTCTTACTTGATTCCTTTCATTACCAACATGAGTAAGGTTATTTATTTGTATTATCCAATAAAAACATAGCTTAAGATCATAACTCTGGAGATAGTCTAAAAGAAGCCATTGGGAAAAACTCTGTGTTATATGTAAGCAGATCTATTGCTACCCTTCCTCAGGAAACTAGTAGGCATCATAACCCATGTCACACTTGCACTTTCCACACAGATTTGTTTGTACAATAATGCTTGAAGGCATATGTAAAAATAACTTTCATTGTATAATATGAAATATTCATTTTATATTCATTGTGTGTGTGTGTGTGTGTGTGTGTGTGTGTGTGTGTAATGAATGAGATCTACATCACGGACCTAAGAAAGGTCTAGGGTGATTGGGGTCATCTCTGATACCAGTCACAAGTATCCCGTTACTGTTCAATTTATAGAAGATTGCTTCCCCTTTCTTTTCATTTTCCTTGTGTTTTTTTTTTCTCTGTTCGACTCATTTTCATGTTCTCTTTCTTCTTCTCATTTTTATCTTTCTTTTTCTTTTCTAGTTTTTCTTAAAAACAATTATTTTTTTTTAACATTCTGGTATGTTCTTGAATTCCCCAACTCTTGCTTCTTACTTTCATAAACATCTATGTAGAACTCGCCTTACACAGGGGCTGTCAGCTCAACATTTGGTATTAGTCTGTTTAAGAGATCCTCTTTCCATGAAAGAACAGTAATTTTCTCCCTGAATTTACTCCTATATTGAGTTATTTGTTTATCATCAGATCGTTACCATGAAAAGCTACACAACAGTAGTTTCCTGAATATGTGTAGTCACTAAAAGAATGTTAGGCAAATAAATGATTAGATACTGAATACTGATGTAGATAGACATGGTAAATTTTATAGCAAACTTGTTTAACTTGTGGCCCTGGTTGGCTTTAAATGCAGCCCAAACCAAATTCATATACTTTCTTAAAACATTATGAGATTTTTTTTTGCGATATTTTTTGGCTCATTGGCATTTTATGTGTGGCCCAAGACAATTCTTCTTCTTCCAATGTACCCAGGGAAACCAAGAGGTTGGACATGCCTGTTTTACAGCTTGTTATAAATAGATGTAGTTTATCTGAATTTGTGCCATTTGAAACTGTGATTCTCCACAGCTTTGCAAAGACTCCATTGACTCTCCTGACAGCAAAACCTCACATTTTTTTCTCCATCCCCAGTGACTTGCTCATATTACTCCAGACCCACAACTTGTGTTGTGCCAGCTCATGACTGTTTATCTCTGTGATGAATACTTAATGCAAATAGCAAACCACCCTGAGGGAGGCTGGCATCCGTTCCCACTGAGAAGGCCAGTAAGCAATGTGTGAAGCACTGATGTCAAAGGCTATTAATGCAAATGAAAATTAACATTTTTCATCAAGGTCTAACAGTTTGCCATTAGGTAGATCAACTGCTGTGCCACCTGTTTATACAAACACATTGCTAATCAGTCATAAAATTCTGTAAATGTCTGTTTCTCCATATTTAAGCCTTCGGAGAATGCGAGCTTAGTCTCAATTAGTAAAGCTAATGGGTGCAGAAATATTTAACATTATAGTTTAATAGAAAACATCCTGCTGGGTGAAAAAATATGTTTATCTAAGCCCATTTCTTTAGCACAAACTGTTGGATTCATGTCTTGAAAAGTTAAGCACATATTTATTGCAATCCAAAACAGTGATGCTGACTTTCTTTTTTTCATTTTTTACAAATCATTAAAAAGCTTGCTTTTCATTTCTTCAGTGATGAAGCTCCATGAGGAAGGTAATGAACTAATTTGTAAATCTGAATTTTATCTTTTCTTCTATTGAAGCAACAAAAAGGAAGTTGGTACATTATGAATGTTTTCTATCATATGTATAGTTTCCATACAAATAAAACAGTGAAATATAACCAAGCAGCAATAATAAAACAGTTGTCCTTTTGCTCATGATAGCCTTTTCATTTTTGGCTCTCACTCATAGTACAGTTACCGTATTTTCAGGCATATAAGACGACCAGGAGTATAAGATGACCCCCTAATTTTACAGTTAAAACATAGGTTTAGGCCTATATTCGCTGTATAAGACTACAGCCTCGGAAGTGGGGGGTAGTCTTATACAGCGAATATAGGCCTAAACCTATGTTTTAACTGTAAAATTAGGGGGTCATCTTATACGCCCAGTTGTCTTATACGCCGGAAAATATGGGTAGCTTCATTTTAGTATTATGCTTGAGGCCTTATTTCCAATGTGAATCCTCATATAATGGAATGTCAATAGAATCCCAGTTCCTTGTGATTTAAATGCCTGATTTTCTTTCTTGACAATAAATCAGGTGAACCTGACACAGGTAATGAGAAACATATTTTATTTACTGGCCAATGTTTATATGTTGAATGCTAGAACAATTTAGGTTTTCAGCCATAACTAAAATTACAGAGTTGGTGAGTGATAATTTCAAGCCTTCTTGTGGATCATTACAATGGTGGGCAGAGGTGATATTTGATAGTAGAAACACATGTAAAGTATATAAACATCAAAAGATAATATCAGTATTCAAATGCAAGGCAAATTAAATGTCATAAAACAAAAGTATCATTTATTCTCATCCGTCATAATTTGACTTATAATGATTCCTTGTGTTTTTCAAAAACAGATATCAAAACTAAAACAAAATAAAGAAGAAATAAATAAAGAAAGAAAGAAAGAAAGAAAGAAAGAAAGAAAGGAAGGAAGAAAGAAAGGAAGGAAGGAAGGAAGGAAGGAAGGAAGGAAGGAAGGAGGGAAGGAAGGAAACAATGAAGAGTTCATGCAGGAATGAAAGGGAGGAAGTTCATGGGATTAAAAAAAAAGGACTGTGCCTACTCTAGTTTTAGAGTTTTTCCTTTGAACTTTAGAAAGTCTACAAGTCTGGAAACTAATTTCTTGTTGGGTTCGGACCATTGGGAGCAGCAGCGAGATTAGGAGGGAGAAGGATGAGTGACCAACAGGACAATAGCAGAAACGACACTGAAATCTTCTGTGACACCATTCCTCCAAGCAAACAGCCAGACACATAACGACTGCTGGACACACTATATCCCAGTCCACTGCTCTTTGTGGATGAGTACACATTTTAATTATGAATTTGACTTCCCTTGCTATAGCTCTTCTGTTAGAACTACTAGTCCTAGATTTAAAGGAATTCTTTAAAATAATTTTTATTTATTTATTTATCTATCTATCTATTTATTTTTGACAGAGAGAGAGAGAGAGAGATACAGAGATACAGAGACAGAGAGAGAACTGAACTGGGGGAACTCCTCAGTTCAGCACATGGGTCCACACGGGCCAGGGCTGGGATTTGATCCTCGGTCCCCAGCGCTGCAAAGTGAGCGCTTAACCCACTGAGCCATCCCGGCTTCCCCAGGAATTCTTGACATACTACATTTTCTCTAAACAGGGAAAGCATTTACAGCAAAGGAAATATAACAATGGGCTGACAACCATGGGATTCATTGTTTGTCATCAAGATCCTTGCCATGCTCTGAATATCAGGTCCCCTTTCCCCCAAATTTATATGTTGAAACTGTAATCTCCAAAGTGATAGTATAGGGAGGTGGGGCTTTTGGTAGATAATTAGGTCCAGAGGGTGGAGCAGTCATGTTCATGATAGGATTAGTGTACTTAGAAGATGAGACAAGAGAGACCTTGTTTTCTGCCTCTTTGGTCTTTGCCATGTGAGGACACTGTGAGAAGAGGGGCATGTGCAAGCCAGGAAGAGATCTATCAGTAGGAATCAAATTGGCTGGCACCTTGTTCTTAGACTTCTATCCTCCAGATCTGTGAGAAATTAATGTTGTTTAAGCCAAAACCTATGGTATTTGTAATAGCAGCCTGAGCTGACTATCAGGCCCGATGCTCCAGAGGCATACTGAATGGCCTACTAAAGTTTCAATTATGGCCCTAGCTGGACCACACCTTATGAGGTGAGTTTACACACTTATTTATACACATGTGATATATGTTTCTTCCTAGTGTTAAATACATGGTGTTGTTTCTACCATTGAAAAAATGCTCAGACCTGGGAACCAACACAAGGACTGGTAATGGTCTTTCTCACTATTCTACCTATTAACCTACTTGAAGAATTTTTGATTCCCATCCCCACAATCCTGGGCTTGTGTATGTGGAAGATCTAATGCCTAAGGAAGGAACACTTCCATTTAAGATTATCATCATCCTTCATTGTGTAGGAAGCTGAGGCTTCCCCCTAGCCATTTGGTTTCCTTAAACTATTGAACCAACAGACAAAGAAAGGTGTCACTGTGGTGACCATAGAGTTGATCCCAATCATCAAAGAAAATTTATGTTGTTATTATAAAATACAGGGGAGAAAATTATGCCTGGATCATAGGTTTATTGGAGATCCTCTTCTTTCTTTTTTAAATTAAATTTATTGGGGTGACACTGGCCAGCAAAATCACATAGGTTCCAGGTACACAACTCTACAATACATTGTCTATGTATTGCATTGTGTGCTCAACACCAGAATCAGTTTTCTTCCATCATTATGTATTTGAATCCTCCTCCTTCTTTCCCCATATCCTTCCCCTTTTGTTTCTGGTAACCACTACACTATTATATATGTCCATAATATTTTTTTGTTTTTTTTTTTCTATTTTGGTTGTTCATTTATTCTGTTCTTTAGATTCCACATAGAAGTGAGATCATATCGTATTTGTATTTCTCAGTCTGACTTATTTCACTTACCATAATATCTTCTAGTTCTATCCATATTGTTGCAAAAGGTATGATTTTATTCTTTTTTATGGTTGCATAATACTCCATTGTGTAAATGTAACACAGCTTCTTTATGCATTTGCTTATTTGTGAACATTTAGGTTGTTTCCATGTCTTGGCTATTGTGAATAATGCTGCAATGAATATAGAGATGCATATTTCTTTTACAAATTCATTTTTGGATTTATTTGAATAAATACCCAGGAGTGAAATTGGTAGACAATAAGGCAATTCATTTTTAATATTTTGAAGAACCTCCATACTGTTTTTCATACATACCATGCTCATGGACAGAAATAATTAATATAGTTAAAGTGGCCATACTACCAAAAGTAATCTATAGAGTCAATGCAATTCCTATCAAAATACCAATGGCATTCTTCACAGATCTAAAATAAATAATACTTAAATTTATATGGAACCATAAAAGACCTAGAATAACCATAGCAATCCTGAGAAAGAAGAACAAAGTTAGAGGGATTATGCTATCAGATATCCAATTCTATTACAAGACCACAAAACAACCTGGAATTGCCATAAAAACAGACACATAGATCAATGGAACAGAATAAAGAGCCCAGAAATAAACCTAGGTTTATATGGTTAATTAATCTATCACAAAGGAAGAAAGAATTTGGATTGGGGTAAAGACAGTCTGTTCAACAATGGTGCTTGAAAATTTGGACAGATGCATGCAAAAAAATTGAAATTGAATCACCTTCTTACACCATATACAAAAATAAACTCAAAATGGATTAAAGACTTAAATGTAAGACCTGAAACCAAAAGTTCCTAGAAGAATTTTATAGGAAGTAACCTCTCACACATTACCCTTAGCAATACCTTCAGTGATATATCTCCTTGGGCTAGTGAAGCAAAAGAAAAAGTAAACAAATGGGACTACATTAGACTAAAAAAATTTTTTTTTTTACAGCAAAAGAAACCATCAACAAAACAAAAAGACATCCTACATAACAGGAGAAGATATTCACCAATGAGACATTAAATAAAAGGTTAATATCCAAAATTTATAAGAAATTCATACAACTCAACATCAAAAAAAACCAAACAACCTAATTAAAAAATGGGCAAAAGACCTGAATAAACATTTCTTCAAAGAGGACATACAGATGGCCAACAGACACATGAAAAGATACATACTATCATTAGTCATCAGAGACACAGAAATCAAAACCACAATGAGATACCGCCTAACTCCTGTCGGAATGACTACCATCAATAAATTGACCAAAACGTCTTGACAAGGATGTGGAGAAAAGGGAATCCTGCTACACTGTTGGTGGGATTGCAAATTGGTTGAGCTTCTTATTTCTCTCTTGTTTAAAAACATTGGTTTGTGAAAACCTGCAGCAACAGAAAAATCATGTCAGCAAGATTTTGAATCCCAAAGGAATAAAAGTTTGATTCATCCCACTGAGTAAATAATTCCATACAGCTACAATGGACAAAAAGGAAGGCGGAAACAAAGATTGAGTGGTTGAGTATGGAGATATAATGACCAATTTAAGCTTCATAAACAGCTATAGAATTGGGGATCTAAGAAATATGTTTCCTGTTAGTTAACAGCTACTAGTAGTGACTTTTAGCTTTCAAGCCCACATATGACAGAATTATTATTACCTTGCAAAATCATCTCAGTTATTGCTTTCTATCTTCAGGTTGCCTTTCTATTCCTTGTGGTTTCTCTACACCACGCCCATATCTTTCTAAATACTTGTATATGCTCTCTTAAAGTTACCTAGTTTGAGTGTGCAGTGTCTTTTCTGCTCAGACTTTAATCAATATACCCCTTATATATAATAAATAACTCCTATAGATACGTTATCATAATTATATTCAATATTTGTATAATGCTTTTTTACCATACAAAATATTTCAGGGGCTGCTGGGATGGCTCAGTGGGTTAAGCATTTGATTTGCAGCCCTGGGATCTAAGGATTGAATCCTGGGCCCAGCCCATGTGAACCCATATGCTGAACTGGGATGTGACCCCCCATTCAGTTTTATTTGGGATTAGCTTCCCATGTGGAAGGCCCTGGGTTCAGCCCCCAGCTCATGTCCTCCTGCCCATCTGTATGGAATGAAACAATTGAAAACTGATGATGTACAACTATGGAGACTGCTCTGGGCCCTCCCCCTTCTCTGTTTCTCTCTGTGTCTGTCAAAAACAATAAAATAAATATTTTAAAAATATTTCAAGCACATTGTTTCATATATAACACTCAAACCAAGTGTTTGAGAAAGGTGTTAATGTTACTATTTCAAAATAAACAGAATGAGGGTAGAATTCTCAAAATTCTCAGAGCCACAATTTTGAAGAATTAAGCTAAGATTGAGTCCCCCGCCACCGCCCCCCACCCCCCCATCCGCTGGATGCTTTCTACAATGCAAAGACTTTAATAGAGAATGATGTATATGCTTTCAAAAAAAAAAAGGGTTTATTTTACTGTTTGAGAGAAGGTGAGAGAGGGAAGAGAGAGACAGAGAAAGAGAGAGAGAAGTTGAGAGGGCCCAGAGCCATCTCCATAGTCATACATCATTAGTTGTGACATGGTTTCATTCCACACAGGTGGATGTGGGGAAGGAACTGAACTGGGGGCCTCCCCCATGGGAGTTAAGAACCTTTGCCATCGTTCT
Source organism: Craseonycteris thonglongyai (assembly GCA_004027555.1). NCBI lineage: Eukaryota > Metazoa > Chordata > Mammalia > Chiroptera > Craseonycteridae > Craseonycteris > Craseonycteris thonglongyai. The sequence continues at coordinate 17,025 of PVKE010022207.1, forward strand.
GACAATTACCAGTTACACTGCAGTTCAGTATGTAGGTTGCATCAGTAGGCCAGAATTCAAGCCCCAGACCTTGGCATTTGCAAGACAAGCATTCAATTGGCTGAGTTATTCCAGCATCCCCTATAGATGCTTAAAAAGAAATTAAATCCAGTTAGATTCACTTCCTTTTGGTGTAGCTATATGAATTTTAACACATAAATAGAACCAGGTAACTTCCACCACAATGAGGATAAAGAAATTTTGTCATCTTTACAAATTCACTCATGCTGCTTCTTTGTAGTAAATCTAGGTCCCATTGTTCTATAATCTCTCGAAAAGACTATCTTCCTTCCTTGAATTCCATTTTTGAATTTGTCAGAAAACAATTGATCATACTACTGAGGATCTACTTCTGTTAGTCTGTGTCTAAACTTTTGCTAATAGAATATTGTCTTTATTGCTAGAACTATATATCTGGTGATGTGAGTCCTTAAACTAAATTTTTTTTTTTGCAATTGTATATCCTTTATTTTTTCAATAACATTTAAAATTAGCTTATCTATATCTAAACAACAGACTTGGATTTTGATTGCAATTGGGGTAATCTACACATAAAATTAGGGAGAACTTATATATAATCAATATTAGTTTTTCTAATTCATAAACACAGAACGCCTTTTTATTTATTTAAGTCTGATTTATTTTATTAGTATTTTATAGTTTTTCTTATACATATATTGTTGCATTTACCTAAATATTTTTTGGGGGCAGGATTATTATGAATTATACTGTTTCCTACTTTTAGTTTACAAACAGCCAATTTATAATTGTTCAATTATATATATTTTTTTTTAATTCATTTTTATTGTTTTTGACAGAGAGAGAGACAGACAGACAGACAGAGACAGAGAAGGGGGAGGAACCAGAACAATTTCCATAGTTGCACATCATTGGTTTTTCCACATAGTTTCATTCTACAGGTGGGCGCGGGGCTGCACCAGGCAGGAACTGGGCTGGGGTCTCACCCTGGAGAGAACTGAACTGGGGGCCCTCCCCAGTTCAGCATATGGGTCCGCATGGGCTGGGGCTGGGATTCGATCCACAGTCCCCAGGGCTGCAAAGTGAGCGCTTAACTCACTGAGCCATCCCAGCTTCTGTTCAATTATATTAACTATTATTAAGTAACGTATGGTGAATGTTTGTGTTCTATAGCCAGGATAAATTCACTTCTTAGTTCTAGGAAAATGTCTGTAGACCCTTGAGAATTTCTACATAAAATTTTTATTATCTGTGGATAAAAACTGTTATATTTCTTCTTTTCCATTCTGTATGCCCTTTATTTCTTTTTTTGCCTTCTTGCATTTGTCAGAAATACAGATGTTGAGTACAAGTGGCAAAAGTGAACAGCCTTGTCTCATTCATGAACTTAGAGGAAGAACATTAAGTATGCTGTATGTGGTAAGCCGGGGTGTCTCAGCAGGTAAAACACTTGCTTTGCAGCCCCAGGGATGGAGGGTCAAATCCCAGCCCTGGCCTGTATGGATACATATGCTGAACTGGGGTATACTTCCCATACGGGAGGCCCCCAGTTTGGTTCTCGCCCCCAGGTTCGGCCCCTGGCTTGAGGGTTTGTGCCTTCCGTGCAGGAGGCCCCCCACCCACCTGTGTGGAACGAAATCATGTCGAAAGCTGATAATGTATAACTATGGAGACTGCTCTGGGCCCTCCCTCTTCTCTCTGTCTCTGTCTCTCTCTGTATCTGTCAAAAACAATAAAATAAATCCTTAAAAAATATGCTGTATGTAAACCATAAAATTTTTGTGGATTCTCTTTGTCAGGTTAATGTAGTTTTCTTCTATTTCCAGCCTGCTGGTGAGTTTTTATTATGAAAAAATACTAAATTTTTTCAAAAGCTTTTTCTGCATCTATTGAGATGATCTTCTTTTTGTTCTTATATTCAGTCTGTGAATATGATGGGTTATTTTATTTTCTGGGAGATGTGATCTTTTTATCATTATGGAATGTTTCTTGTTTTCCCTTGCAATTGTCCTAATTCTGAAGTCTACTTTGAATGTGCTGTGTTAATATTGCCATTCTAGCTTTTGTTTAAATTATTTAAAAATTATTTTTTAATATTTATTTTATTGTTTGAGAGAAGGTGAGAGAGAGAGAAAGAGAGAGCGAGAGAGAGAGACATAGAAAGACAGAGAGAAGGGGGGCCGGCTCAGAGCAGTCTCCGTAGTTGTACACCAGTAGTTGTGACGTAGTATCATTCCACACAGGTGGATGTGGGGCCATGTAAGGTGGGAACCAAACTGGGAGTAGTTCAGCACATGGATTTGCACAGGCTTGGGCTGGGCTTTGATCCCCAGACCTTGCAGTTGCAAGGCAAACACTCAACCTGTTGAAGCTACCCAGTATCCCAAAGTTTTTTTTTAATTAACTTTTAATTTCATCTTATACTTTCTTATTTTATTTTCAACATATCTATGTCATAATATTTAAAATGTATTTTTAATAATTAATTTTTGTTTTTCAATTAAAGTGGACATAATATATTATATTAGTTGTAGGTGTACAACATAATTAATAGACATGGATAATTATGACTTACAAAATAATCACTCTCATAAATCTAGTACTCAACTGATGCCAAAATAGTTATTACAGTACTATTGATTATATTTTATGCTATATTTTTATGCTATACTTTACATCATTCACTTGACAATTTGTACTTCCATTGTAAGTACTAATTTGTATGTACTTCCCTCACCTTTCTACCAATCTCCTAAACAGATGGTTTTTCCTATGGAAAACCATCAAAATGTTTTTTGTATCTCTGAGTCTTTGTCTGTTTTACGTGTTAATTTATTTTGTTTTTTAAGTTCCACATACAAATGAAATCATATGACACTTGTCTTTCTCTTTCTGATTTATTCCATTCAGCATAATACACTCTAGGTCTATCCATGTTGTTGATGGTGGCAAGGTTTTATTCTTTTATGGCTGAACAATATCCCATTATATATATGTACCACCTCTCTTTTAGTTATTTATCCATGAATGGACACCCAGGTTGCCTCTATATCTTGACTATTGTAAATATTGCTGCAATGAACATGGATACACATGCTTCTTTGAAATAGTATTTCGGGTGTCTTTGGATAAATAACCATAACTAAGATGACTTTCTTGATCTCTTGTTATAAACTTTGTTTTAAAGTATGTTTTGTCTGGTTCTTTTTTTGTTTGTTTGTTTCCATTTCTTTGAAATAACTGTTCCCTTCCCTTTCAGTATGAATGTGTCTTTCAATCTGAAATGAGTCTCTTGTAGTCAGCATATGTAAGGGTCTTGTTTCTTTTATCCATTATGCCACACTATGTTTTTTGTTTCAAGCGTTTAATTCCTTTATAATATAGTAGTAATTGCCATTTTTATTTATATTTTTTATTTTTTCCCCCTTAAAAATGATCTTTAAACATTTTTTTTTTGGTACTGGTTTGGTGACGATGAACTTCTTTAGTTATTTTTTGTCTAGGAAATTCTTTGTCTTTCAGTTCTAAATGACAGTTTTGTTGGGTAGAGTAATCTTGGTTGTAGGTTTTTGGTTTTCATTGCTTGGAATATTTTGTGCCATTCTCTTCTGGCCTGCAAAGTTTCTGTTGAGAAATCAGCTTACAGATTTATGGGAGCTCTCTTAGAGGTAAGTAATTGTTTTTCCTTGCTGCTTATAAGATAGTTTCTTTTTCTTTAATTTTTGAAATCTTAATTACATGTCTTGGTGTGATTCTGTTTGAGTTCATCTTGTTCAGGACTCTTTATGCTGCCTGAGCTTGTATGTCTATCTTCTTCACCAGATTAGAAAAATTATGTCATTATTTCTTTAAATAGGTTTTCAATTCTTTGCTTTCTCAATCTTTTCCTTCTGGGACCCCTAATGATGATGTGAATGTTTGTACACTTGATGTTGTTGTCCTAAATGCCCCTTAAACTACTCACTACTCTCACTATATATATATATATATATATATATATATATATATATATATATATATATATATATATATATATATATATATATATATATATATATATATATCTGATTGGATGTTTTCTGCTACTTTATCTTTCTAATTGCTGTTTTGAATTTCTGGTTAATCTAATCTACAATTAGATTTCCTCTAATGTATTCTTTATTTCAGTTATTGTATTCTTTATTTTTGACTGGTTGTTTTTTATGATTTGTATCTCTACTTTTAAGTTCTCTATTTCTTTGTTGCAGTTCTTCCTGAGATCATGATACATCTTTATAACCAGTGTTTTAAACTCTGTATCTGGTACGTTGCTCATCCCTTAAATTTTATTTATTTTTCTGGAACTTAGTTTTGTTTTTTAATTTGGCACATGTTTCTTTGTCTTTCTATTTCAGTTGCCTCCCTATATTTGTTTCTTTGTATTAGGTAGAGCTGCTATATCATTCAGTCTTACGTAGTAGGTGTCCTATGGGACACAGTGGCACAATCTCCCTGGTCACCTGAGTCAGGTGCTGCAAGTGTGTCTCTTGTGTAGGTTGTGCGTGTCCTCCTTTACAGTTGAGCCTTAGTTGCTGTTTACATATTAATGGAAGGGATTGATCTTTGGGCTGATTCATTGAGAAAACTAACTATAACTACAGCATAGATGCTGTTGTGCAGGGGCTGATTCTATGAAGCAGATTCACATTAGTAGGGCTCTTGTGCCTTACCAGTCTGCCCTTCAGGTGTATTATCTGTGTAGGTTGACCAGTTGTGCTCCGGTGTGGTATGAAACTGGCCACTGGGTTTGCCAGTGCCTGCCACAGTCAAGGTTGAGCCCCTACTTATACCTTGCCTGGAGCCATTTGGTATGAGCTACAAAGTAATCTATATATGGCTTCTACCCACACTAAGGTTGGAGGTACCTAAAAGAAGCTATGCTGTACACGGAGGCCAGCTGCTGCTAATGCTGGGCTTGGGGTTTCTTAGTAACAAGTAAGGAACATGCAAAGGCCAGATGCAACTTATTTGAGGTTTATTGACCTTTGAGAGAATTTAAGAAGTCTGCAGCATGTGCCAAAATAGGCCTTTGTATAGAAAAAATCACTGAAAGTGGCTTAGAGGGGCTTGGAAATCAGGTGAAATGGGGCCTCAATCACCAGAACAGGGAGAAAGGTCTTAGCCAGATTGATGGCAATTCAAATATGGTAGCAGACTCTGTGTGCATGCTGGGAGAAAGGAGGGCTCAACAAAAAATCAATGACTTGCGCCAGAAATACTATATGGGAGAAAGCTGCCCCTCCAGCCCTCGCCCTGAAGGCAGACAGTTTAGTTTCATCTTTTATGCCCCTGGTGACTTTCAAGTTGCTGCCCCAGTACAGGAGCTTAGACTGAGTCTGTTAGCAAGTAAGTTCAGATGTGGGCCCTTTAAAAGGAAAACCTGAGACTCCAACAGCCTTCTGTGTCACTGTGCCACAATCCCCACTGATTTTCACAGCCAGTGGTTGTGCTGACTTCTCTCCCCAGCACTGAAACTCTGGGATGGGAAATCTGATGTAGGGCTTGGATTCCCTAGCTTCTCCGGGGGGAATCTCTACAGCCAAGATATCCCTCCTGATTTTTAACTATCACACATGGATGTGGGGACCAGCTCATTCCATGTCTTTGCCCCTACTACCAGTCTTGATGTGGATTTTTCAGTATATAGTTATAGGACTTTTCTGTATATTCTCAGTGATGGTTGTTCTGTAGTTTTGTTGTAATTATGATGTGGTTGTGAGAGGATGCAAGCTCGGTGTTTACCTATCCTGTTCTCTTGACCAGAACTTTCTAAAGTGGGTTTTTGATAGTGTTTGTAGCAAATGTTTGGGTATTTTCTTGTTTGGTCAAATTCAATTTGATTGATATGCTTAGAGTGTTCATATTTAATGCAATTATTAGCATAGTTAAATTTGAATGTATAATTATATTATTTATTTCACTTGATCCTCTTGTTTATTTTGCATCTATTTTCCCTTTCATAATATATTTTTAATTATTTCAATATTTTTTAGTATTTTAAATGTTTTATTTATTTATTTACTTTTTGATGAGAGAGAGAGAGAGAGAGAGAGAGAGAGAGAGAGAGAGAGAGAGAGAGAGAGAGAGAGAGAGATACAGAGACAGAGAGAGAACTGAACTGGGGGAGCTCCCAGTTCAGCATACGGTTCCACACGGGCTGGGGCCAGGATTCGATCCCTGGTCCCCGGTGCTGCAAAGTGAGAGCTTAACACACTGAGCCATCCCGGCTTCCCCATTTTTTAGTATTTTAAATGAATTTATTTTTTGGCTGTTTTTAACTTTTTTTTAAAAGTATATTTTTATTTATTTATTTATTTATTTTTGACGAGAGAGAGAGAGAGAGATACAGAGACAGAGAGAGAACTGAACTGGGGGAGCTCCCAGTTCAGCATATGGTTCCACATGGGCCCGGGCCAAGATTCGATCCTTGGTTCCTGGCGCTGCAAAGTGAGTGCTTAACCCACTGAGCCATCCCAGCTTCCCCTATTTATATCTTTTTGTAGAATATTTTTTAGTGGTTAATCTAGAGATTATAACACATAACAACTTTTTACTTAGAATTAATATTTCTTGATTTAAGTGCAATGCAGAAAATTTGCAACTATATCTGTCCCTTTATCTTCCTTTGTTATGTAATAATTACTACATATATTGCATCCACAATCTTTGAGCAGCTTATGAAACAATGATATAATTTTGCTTTCAACTGTCATGCATAGTTTAAAGAACTTGGGAGAAAAAGAAACTATTTTCATTTTATTTACTCAGATATTTGCCATTTCTTTTGTTCTTCCTTTATTCCTAAACTATTAGGTTTCTCTGATATTATTTCTTTTGTGTCTAATGAGCTTTCTTTGCTATTTCTATCAGCATGTGTGACTGACAATAATTTTTCTTACTTTTATTCAAGAATATTTTTATTTCGCATATATTATTTTTTAATTTGTTTTATTGAGCTCTAATTGAGAAGTAAAATTGTAAGATATTTAAAGTGTACATTTTGTTGATTTCATGTACATATACATTGTGAAAAGATTTCCCCATCTAGTTGATAATCTTATCCATTACCTCAAATACTTGCCTTTCTTCTTTTCTTGTGAAAACATTTAAGTTCTACTCTTTTAGCAAATTTCAATTGTACAATACAATGTTATCAACTAAAGTCACCATGCTTTACATTAGATCTTCTCATGTATTAACACCTGAGTAATTCAACAATAAAAATAAAATTTTTTTTAATATTATTATATTTTATTGTTAAATTTAATGGGGTGACATTGGTTGGTAACAATTAGATAGTTCCCCGATGTACAACTCCACATCACATCACCATGCATTGCATTATGTGCCCAGCTCCCCGAATCAGGTCCCCCTCCAACACCATATATCTGGTGCCCACTCCCACCTCCCCCCACAACTCTCCCTTCTCCCTTCTCCCCCTCCTCAGGTAAACACCAAACCATTGAGTGTGTCCATAATGCTGGTGCCCTCTCCCACCTCCCCTCCCTCTCTCCCTCCCCACTCCTCCCTTTCCCTCAGGCAATCACCAAGTTATTGAGTGTGTCCATAGGTCTCTGTGTCTTTGTAACTTTCAGTTTTAAATTCGACCTATAAGTGAGGTCATATTTTTCCGGATTCTTTCAGTCTGACTTATTTCGCTTAATAAGATGGTCTCTAGGTTCATCCATGTTGCCACAAATGACTGTATTTCATCATTTCTTATCACTGAGTAGTATTTCATTGTGTAAATGTACCACATATTCTTTATCCAGTCATCTATCGAAGGGCATTTTGGTGGTTTCCATGTTCTGGTCACTGTGAACAGTGCTGCGATGAACATGCGGGTTCAAACATCTTTAAAGATTAAGGTTTTCAGGTTTTTTGGGTAGATGCCCAGTAGAGGGATGGCGGGATAATATGGTAATTCCATTCGTAATTTTTTGAGGAATCTCCATACAGCCTTCCATAGTGGTTGTACCAGTTTACATTCCCACCAGCAGTGTATGAGGGTTCCTTTTTCTCCACAGCCTCTCCAGCACTTGTTATCCCTTGTCTTGTTGATTATAGCCATAAAAGAATCTTTATCATTGGAAAATTAACCATTTCAGCCAGATCATAACATATATAACAATAGCAACAACAACAACAGATATTCTTGCAACTGAAGGAATTATAATTTTTAAAAATTCACAAAGATCACACTATATTATCCTTCTATTTCCCCATTAGCCTGGCCACACATACTACCCAATACTGATTCATTTAAATATCTCAGATTTGATATACCCTCTCCCCATCCCACATTTCCTATGTGTTAACTCTTCCATTCTTCCTGGCCTACTGAACTAGTTCTCCACTCATCAGAAGCAATCCTCCTGGTCAGTTTGTCCATTAGCCTTCTTCAGATAGCATGCTATTCCTTATCAGATATCATCTGTATGCTGTACCCTTCCTGTCTTTACTTCCCTTCTGCTGCAGCTTAGAGCCCAAAGCTCATTCACATAGTATTTTCTTATTGGTGAATCTCAGTATCCGTGCCTCCTGTCCCCTTTGCCCTTCTCACATGATCAACTCCTATTGCTATAAGTGCAATGTTGCTTCTCAGCACCTACCTCTAGGCAGCTGAGTGGTGCTGAAAGAAACACAATGACTCACCCACAGATATTTTTTCTATTACATAGTCTCCAGCCTCATCCA